>VXBX01009108.1:1320094-1331930 GCA_013400415.1 Scytalopus superciliaris
GTGACAAGTTTGATCATAAATGAAACATAGAATGATTTAACATAGTTAGAATTACATTCCATGGGTACAAAGTATATCTCCTAATTTATGTAAAACTAGCCCCTTATAAAAACAGCACTCCTGCAGAAAAAGAAGCAGATAAGCAATAGAGTACTGATAAATTAGCAACTGAGTGAAATGCTTGGAAAAGAAAGGTTTCTTAAGAACATGCCAAGGTTAATTTCCAGACACTGGTTTGAAACAACTAAACAAATTTACTAGCCAAAGAATAAAAGACTTACTATCTGTAAAGTCACTGAAGTGCTTCTCAAGCTCATTGTCAGGGACTGTCCCAGTTCTTATTATGTCTTCTTGAATTATTTGAAGGAGCATATTTTAAATAAATATTTAAAAATCCTATTTTAACTCAGGGCCATTTAGGAAAAAAAAAAAAAAGTGTGTTTGGACATTTCTGTACTACATATTCCTTGACTTGAGCAAGTCTAAAGATCTATATTTTGTATGTAAAGACATTAAACACAAAATGTCTTTGGTCAGCAGCCTCATTCACAAAGACTACAGTTTTTGAACGACTTTAAAAAACTATTAACACAATTTCACTGTAAATATTTTGTTTTTTTTTTTTTTCAATTGATGAATAAGGCTCAGTCTTCAGAAATTACTAGTATTAATGAAATCAAAAGCTATTCAATTAATGCAAATTTGTGTGACTTAACAGAAATATTACAGAAGTTCAGATAGAAGATAAGTGGGAAAGGGGAGTCTTAAGAATCAACTCATCAAACATCATAGTGCCTCTTTGGGTTTTTGTGTTTTCATTTCTGTGTGTCTGTGTGTATGTGAAGGTGATAAATAATTTTTCATCACTAGCACATTGCCGAGCTGATTCCTTTAGCCTTTCTGATTCACAGAACCCATGGACTTTTACATATCTTACAATATTCCTCCACCTTGCAAAGTGATCTGAAAATCTCCTGCATTAAGAAACACAATTAAGTCACGGAAACATGAGGAAGACCTAACAATATTTTGCAATTTTCAGCTTGTCTGTATGTTGGTTTTGTCTTCATAGAGGAGACTGGAAAACACCCGTGACCAATGAGTTTTCTTCTGCTTTGGAAAGAACATTCCAGGGAATAACTTTCCCTTGGGCCACAAGCATCAGTAAGTTTGTCTTCATCACTTGAATGATGGATCTACTACTTCAATTAAACTTTTTTAAGTATGGCATGTTGCTTTGAATGGAATTAAAACTAGGCACATTTCAAAGTTCCAATTCCAGTCTTAAAATTTAATTTGGTACAATAGATTATTGATTATGTAACCAAAACATTTCTACAAAAGAAAGAAATTAAAAATCACTACTCTAATACACAAAGGTGGTGTTCCTCTTCAGGCAAGTCAGCTCTCTCCTTCAAATTTCTCCCACAATGGAGAGTTGTCTGAATTATTTTACAATATTGTCTTTCAAAGGGCTCCTTCTTGCCTTTCACTTGTCTTTCCCTTATCAGTATTCTGAATGTTTAGTTCTTGCGGAAAGAATTCATATGTGAAAAAAAAAAAAAAAAANAAAAAAAAAAAAAAAGCTTTCTCATCAAATACAGCTGTTGGCTATTTTTTCCCTGTTTTCTGGGTTTTTTTTCCAGTTTCCAGTCCTCTTTCCCCCTTTTATTGTGTCTTTTGACCTAACTTTCTGACAGTATTCCTTAATTATTGCATAAATTAAAGGTTTTAATAGTTCCCTGAAATAAAACTTTGAGATGTTGGTCATTCATTGTCCATAATATTTCTTAGAAATATTCACTGCACATTTTTAATTCCATTTATAGCTAAATTTTACCTTTCCCAGTGATTGCACAAACCATGTTACTAATACAGCTGACAGATGTGGCAGTTCTAATCCTTTTACTTATCAGACATATGGGGTGTGATTTTGACACACCTTTTTCTGCTTTGAGATCTGGAAAGTACAAGAAGTGTAAAATCACTAGTATAAAGATAGATATATCTTTCCCTTCCTACTTTTCCTGTCTCCCTGACCTACTGTCCAAATCAGATATATTAAAGGTCTTGCACACAGTTTTTCTCCACAAATTACAGGCCCGCTTGTCTGTATTTACTGTGACTCCTAACTGTAGAAAACAGTGATTAAAAGTGCTTCTGTTACCATGTGCAGGAATTGACACATTCCCAAAAATACTTTCTAAAGATAGTTATCCTTTCTTCATGTGCCCAATGCTAAACTATGTAGCTTGTTAATAGCAAAATGCAGGCATGACTTAAGTGAAAATGGAATTAGCAGAAATAGTGTAGGTCTTTAAAGTAACCTGATAACATTTAACAAGCTTATTTATGAATATCCTCAAATCATATATTAGCCATTTCTTTTACCGTGCTGAGTCAAGTGTTTAAATTGATTTGATTTTACAGCCTAGTCTTTCACAGAACGTATTTAGAGGCAATTATCCAGTAAAAGCAATTATATCTTTTGGTGATGAAACTGAGCCTCTGCAATAATGAAAGCAGCATTGTCACACTTACTTTTTTGTAAGTTACATAGGTAATAATTGGTTCAGCAATAATAATAATATAGAATTTTCTATCACTATAGAATATTATAAGTGGTGTTATCCTTCTTATTACAACAAGAAGCAATGAATACTCTTCATCTTCTTCAGGAAGTTTATGAGATCTTTTGCCATAATAAAATAAAACTGTTTCATGTAACACTGAAAAAATGAATTCTCCTTAACAAAATTCATTCATTTTGCTGCATTGACAAAATAAACTATTATTTTGCTGAGAAGATGAAACTCCTGCCCTACTGGAATCAATAGGCATTTGAAATTTGAATTAATTTAACTCATATGGATCAAATATTAGATTTAGATTGGAGATATGATCTATGTAACTCTATGAGTCATTTTTACATAGATTCATATATGAAAGGATACTATAAATTTAGGTGGAAAAAAATGCACGGAGGTTCTACATATTGATTGCTTTATTAAACCTTCTATCAATTTTATTGCTATGAGAAGAGAAAGCAGGAAAAAAATAGCATCCAATGAATATGCATACAGAGAATATTACTGTACATTCCAGCAGAACTGGCACTCACATTTACCTCCATGGCATTGCACTTCTTATCTCTATGTAAAACCTCAACAGAATATAGACATTCATCATGGTCTCATGTGTAAGTGTCTGTAGATACTTGTTTTAACATTCTGAGAGAATTCAGGCAGTGCAGCCTGGACAAGAAAAGGCTCTGGGGGACTCTATAGCAGCTTCCAGTACCTAAGAGGGCCTATAAGAGAGCTGGAGAGCTACTTTTTGCAACAGTGAGCAGTGATAGGATGCTGTGATAGGGGAATGGCTTCAAACTGAAGACAGGTAACTTTAGATTAGATGTCAGGTAGAAATCCTTAACTGTGAGGGTGGTGAGGCACTGGAACAGGTTTCCCAGAGAAGTGATGAATGCCCCATTCCAGGCAGTTTGGATAGGGATTTGAGCAACATGGTCTGGTGGGCAGAGTCCCTGCTCATGCCTGAGGGGCTTGAACTTCATAATCTTTTAAGTTCCCTTCCAACCCAATTCTATGATTCTATTGCACCTCTTTGTAGCTCCTTCTTTATGAATGTCCAGTGTTTCATAACTCCTTTTTTCTTTAATGAAAAGAAAGTTACTATTCAAGCATGTCAAAGTCAGCCATATTCATCACTTGTCTATCCGCCACAGGAAGAAGACAGAACTGCCTTATGTATTGGATTAGCAACTTAACTCCTTTCCAGTTTTTAGGCTCAGCTTCACATATCTTGATATCGAAATGAAAGGTACTAATGCACTTAATTTTCCCTTAATAAACTTTTTTTAAGTAATAGGTACTATTTTTTGCATCTCAATAACCATCATGAAAACATGTTACTATAAGAATAAACTTGAAATCAATACCCATGCTGATTGACTTAAAATTTGCAAGAGGAAGGTGCTCTACCTGTATTTTCAGCATACATTCACAACTTGACTAAGTGTTTTACAAAAGCTGTTCTGCTCTTTATTTCCTTACAACCGACAATGTATGTATTTTAGAAAAAAATCACACATATTATTTCAACTCTCTCAAAGTTGAGATTCTTTCAGTTTCTGATTAATTTTAATCAAATTTAATCAAGGTCTCCATTTTTATGCTCATTAACTAATAAGAAATGGCACAATCTTGAAATCAACTCTAAGTTGTTTTCTGTGGGAGTTACATGTGTGTAAGGGCTTCAGTTTTGCCATAGCATATCTGCAGGACCTAGTATTGACACACTAGGCTAAAATATGAAATGCAGACTGTATATGCCAAACCATCCTCCTTGTCTATGCTGCTGACACCTTCCCCTTTGTTGAACAGCTCCCACAAGCAAGATAGTTACAATCCCATTTTAACTATCATTTATACTCAGCTATTCCCTTTGCTGGTGTAACTGCTTGTGAAGTTATGTCTCTTACTTTCATCAGAGGAGTTTTTATCATGCATGGCCTGACAGGAAGCAGGTCTTGATAACACAATAAGGAAGCAAGATCAGTTGTGAAATAAGATTTAAGGTATTATTTATCTAAGACATAGCAGATAATATTTTCCTCTTATTTTATAAAGGAATGATATCACACTCTATCACTGAATCTTGCCTGAATGAAGGGTGACAGGAACAAAACAATTGTGGGTTTTTTCTATTCAAAGCAGACATATTAGAGGCAGTAAAGGAAGAAAATCTAAACAATCTTCAGGCTCTTATATATATATATTTGTTTTTCCCCAGAAAACCCAAATCTGCTAATTTTGGAACTTCTGCTTCAAAATTACTTTGTTTCCATAACGTAAGCCTTTTAGCAGTGATAAAAGGTGACTGCATATTTGAAATCAGAATTTATTTTGAATATTTTCATTTGTTTTTCTGAGAGTTGAAGCTGAAGCGAGGGTCCTTACTCTTTTAAGGTGGTCATGAAAATTACTTTCTTTAACATTTGACCATACATTCCTTTGAGGAACACTGAGTGCACATGATGAGCTCATGTTCTATATCTGCCACAGGAACTTAACACCAGAAAACTCAGAATGAGAAATCCCCCTTTGATTAATGAAACCGGTAACTGTGGACAACTTAAAAAGCACAGAGTAGTCAGTAGCACATTGGTGACAACACATTCCCAAGGACACATATCCAGCTTGGTCCTGAGCTTAGCAGAAGGCAAGAATAGGCTCTACTTTGACAAGGATGCAACTGATACCTGAAAAACAAGGAGCAGAGATTTGCAGCATCTTCCCCTTTAAGGACAAACTCCTACTACAGCAGAAAAGAACTAAGGACCCTGAAACTGCATTATAGTAGACTGACACAGAGTCAGGGTCCTGATATTCCCTAGGCTTATCCATTATTTCTCAGCTTGAAGCAATTGGAAAGAAACATTTCAAATTACCTAAGTTATCTCATGAAATTTGAAATCTTTGTGTTAGGTCAGGGCACATCTGACAAAGGTAAAACAGACAAAAAGGTGTCCAGCAGTGATGGAGTCCACATAGTAACCCAACAAATTAGTATTTTCAATGATGGTCAAGAAGGGAAAGTCCACTCACAACACCTCAGTGAACAAATCTGGATATAGGTCAGCACTGTTTCCTGTAGGGCCATGAACAAGCTAATGCATTGCTGATTTTTCACTGAACTACATTTCTGGCTATACTTACTTATTTCCTCAGCTTGATATTTAGCACAGCTGTTCAAGCACCAAATTTAAGTCTTTAGACTTCAGAAATGTAAGATGTACACAGAAATTATGGAAAGTTTCTGGGTCTGGTGAAGAAGTAAGAACATTTCCCTGTGCACAAGAGATCAAGAGAAAGCAAAAACCTCTGTCTAGTGCCTGCCCTATACACATTTATGACATTGGCAGTGGCTCTGTACAGCTGAACTCTTCTTTAGACACTTGTAATGGCCAAGGAAAATAAGAGAAGATCAGTGGAACAGGGATACTGTGAGCAGTCAAATGTTAATAAAATGAAATCTGTAGGAAGAACAAGGAGAAAAAGAATAATGGCAAGAAAAAATGAACACTTTAAAAAAGAACACTGAAACCATATATTAAAAATTTGAAAGAAAAACTTAGGTCACCAGCAAAAGTTTTACTGAAGAAGTGAGAAACATGAAAAAATTACTATTTTTTTTCTCTAACAGAATTGAAGCAAGTAGTCTGCAGAAAGCTTTGTGTTCTATTTTTTCCAGAGTAAGTGAACATTGTGTAGAATTGAAATTATTTATGTAAAAACTAAACACCCTTGTATGTTTGTGTGTGTAATACTGCCCCTCCTGTTTTCTGAAGATTGCTGCTTCTACTGTTCCAGATCTTTGATCTTCCTTTGCCCTTCTTTTCTTCAGGTAAAACTTTCAGTTTCCACTGAAGCTGTTCTACAGTGACAGAAATGGAGACAACTGATCTTTAAAAGAGTCTTGTAAGGATTTGCTTTATAAAAAAGAATGACTACAGTAATTATTTTTTTTCTTTTGCTCATTTCCCCTATATTAATGTTCTATCTTTTTAATTATTATTTTTCCCCTTTTAGTGTTAATAGTTTGGGAATTTTTATTCTTTATTGAAATTTCAAGAAAACCATACTATGTTATTAGTAATCTCCATTAAGACCTGAGTTTGCCTTCTACTGATAGTCCCATATAGAGCTGCTACTTTGTTACATTAGTGGCAATTAAGCCTGGATCAATGGGAAAACATGATAATATAATTCTCAGTTATGGGCTTCTACACTAAAAACGACAAAATTCTAGATCTGATAGAGTGTTGCTCACCCCCTAATATTTCTTATTTCTTCAGTAATGCAAATGGCATGCCTTGACATTGGAATTGAGAGGCATTTTTCACTATCAGAATTAATTTTTTCAACTCCACATAATTCAAACTATTTAACTGTCTTTCAGATTCACTGTGTGCCTGAGAAATCTTTTAGAAAATGTGGAAAAAAAAAAAAAAAAAGAAAAATGGATTATACTTGCCAGAGATATGGAGCAAAAATTCAGACATTTCCCCATTACAGCATTCTGGCAGCCTTATCTTGGTTTAACTTTGGTGCCTTGCCTTGTTCAAGGAACTGGATTTCAAGAAGCCACATCAGTGTCATGTCACTTTTTGTGCAAAACTAATAAAAATACAGAGTATGGGACACTTCAGAGATAGTAGGGAACTGTTCTGATAATTTTCTTTACTCTCACAATTCCTATGGATAGGTAGTTTGCAAGTGCATTCTCACAGAGTAATATATCCTCACAGAGAATTTGTCACCTTCTTACAGTGCCAGCATATTTCACCCAACTGCACTGGGCTTCATATGACACTGTTAAGTGCAATGGCAACTTGCACTTTTGAACACTTTTCCACACAGGGAATCAGTGCAAAATAGCTTTTTTTGCTGTGAATCCCTGCCAGGTTTACTTCTTCTTGAAGTTGTATCCCAAACTGAGCTATAGGCTGCTTAGCTGTTTGGTCTATGGTTTGTCCTGTATGGTATGTCCTGAAGTTTAATTTTATGATTGCCTGTTTTCCTGTGGTGTCCTAGTCTTGACTCAGCTCATGAGAGGGAAAAAAATAAAAATAAAAAAAATAATTCTGTATTACCTTGTAAAAACAGGGGGGAAAAAGATAAAAACCAACCAACCAACAAACAAACAGCCACCAAAAAACCCAGGTCTTCATTGCATCTTTACTTTGTTTATTTCCAGACTCTGAAATCCGAGTACTGAATAAGACAGAAACAATAGTAGGGAAGGTATCTGATTCCAGCTGGAGAACTGAATGCAACTCTCACAAAGAACTGAATTTTAAGGTTTTTTTTTTTAAATTTTGAATTACATGACCTAGTAAACTTGATAATGTCATTTGAATGCAAGATTCCATGCAAGATCAAAATATTACGTAGATTTTGAAAGCTGATTTTAGGACATGAGTGTGATACTGTTAGAACATATCTGTATTTTATTTTCAAGCTGTGGTGAAGCCTCTCTAGTCTACAAAGCAGCTTTTTTTTTTTTTATGACATTGCAGAATATGTATTTACTAAAAAACTTTTTACAAAACACCTAAAAATAAAAATCTTTCCAGAGAAAAATGCTATGTTTTTCTTGGTCTTCTAATTTTATATTTTCTTTAAGTGACACATTAGTGAAATTAGAGAGAAACATGTAGTGCTGCTTTTTCTGCAAAGTATAGTTCTAAAACCTGGCATACATCATCCTCTACTGCTTAGAGATTTACATAGTTTCTAATAAATTTTCTACAGAAGTTAAAAATGCTTTTTTATTTACTATTTTTATAAATCTGCCTGTGAAAGGAACAGCTGAGAAAAGTCATTCTTTAACTGCCACAGTGAAGAGCCTACTCCACAAGTTTTGCTCCACAAGGTCTCAAAGGAGTACACTGACGTGGAATACAGGCTATCTCTTCACAGTAGTTTGGTTTAAGTTAAAATGTAATTTCACCATTATACATCCAGGGCACTATTCATTTAAGCTATCATGGCCTGGCCTGTCCAAAATGGCTTTCCACAGTGACCAGAGAGAGAATTACATCATTCTAGGACACATGCCTAAGGTAGGTGATGTTCCTTTCTGTACAAGAACATGTTTCTATTTATTCTGTAGAAGTTATAAGTGATTAAATATTTAGGCAGCTAACTTTTGGATTATTAAACTCTGGAGAGGTAGGGGGAGAGGGGGCAGTGCCTGAGTTGCATTCCTTTCTTCATTATCAACTCCCTTTCCCTACAAAGAAAAACTGAGGTGAATGTCTTATCTTATTGTATCACATAGTAGATTTCCTGTGAAGTTATTTACTTTTTTATATAAAGAATTAAAAACATTTCTTTTAAAGTTAGTAATGAAAACAGGAAGAAATATAATATAGTTTTAATGTTGAAACATTAAAAATTAATATTCTGGAGACCGAGTCTGTATATATAGGATCTTTTCATTGTCCTGCACATAAATGCTCTTTTACTTGCAAAATTACATACCAAAAATTATTCAAGACATTATTTCCGACAAACAAGTGAACAGTTGAAAAATGCAGAGAAAAAATTTACAAGTGACTTAATATGAATTACTTTTGAGAGAGAAAGGCAGAGATATATATTTTCTGGAGCGGTATTTCTCCCATTCTTTTAGAAAATCCCTTTTCCTTGAGGATATCAAAACTACTGAAGGGAGAGCCACATGCTGTGGGGTTCCCCAAATCCATATCCAAGAGAACAATGTTCATTGTACATGCTGGGAAGGACATAGAAATAAAAATTAAGTGTACCAACAGTGCTCTCTCAGATTTTTGTTCTTATGTGGTGTTTGTCATCTCAGCACTGAGTTTTGAAATAAACAAGGGTGAACAGCATATAGTTTGGGGTCTACAACAGGTTTCCAGGAAAGCCACATGCCCCAAAGTCCTGAACAGTACTTCTAGTAGGAATGTGTTAATGACAAACAACAAAACTTTTCTCTTACAATTATTAGGAGATACAAAACACAAGCAACCAAAAGTCTGGTGACAGCAGAAACAGAGTTCTCTAGGGTTTATTTGCACTTTCATGTACAGTGTTTGCAATCTGTATTGGATTCATAATGGAAGATGTAGTGGTCTTTCCTAGGAGAGAGAAGACTGCAGCAAGCAGTGCATCTCTGAGGCTGTGCTTTTTGTTGTCAGTCTTCAAGCACTCTTGATTTAGGGTTCATACTCAGCACAAGCAAATCTCTATAGAACACATACCAGAAATATGGGCTCTGCTTGGGGAGACATTATGACCCCACATAAATTGCTTTTTATATGAGAATGTTTTATATTCAAGCCTTGCTCCAGGATAAAAATCCTTCCTAACAGTTAGAAATTTAAACTGAGAAAGAAAACATAAGACATGACACCAGTCTGAGTTGTGCCCACAGAGCTGCAAGGAAATGTTATTTGGACTCTTCTGCTTTACAAGACCATTATTTGCTATAAATCAAGCTTGTTTGCTTCATTAGTGTAATTGGGTAAGAAATGCAAACATTGTCTATCATTTTCTCTTCCCCTAGTAAATATAGCATAGTGTGATGGCTATCTGATAGAACGCAATGGAAAACCCTTACTAGGTACAGTTTAGGATACAAATTATAGTTCTGATCCTTGACTGTCATATCTGCTGTTAGCAAAAATAACAACACAGCAGATTACCTGAATGAAAGATAATGATAAACTGGTGATGGCAGGCTTCTTGCAGAAGGCTGCACTACTACTACTGCTGTCATTCAGTGAAAGATTTCAGAACAGTTTAGTTTTTAATAATATACTTTACAGGTAGTCACATCTCCATTTAAGATAAAGGTGCAAAAACCATCAAAGATAAGGATGCAGAAGCACGGGTATGATCAGAAAATGAAAATAGTCTCCCAAATATTGTCATCTTATAAAAGCTTATTTTACTGGATTACTCTCTGAAATGCTCATAGAACAAATTCTGGACCCAGTGGCAAAATTACCTGTAACACCAGCGTCTGAAATTCTTTTAGCCTCATAATATCCATTTTGAATTCTTCTTCTACACTTTTTTCTTTTTTTTTTTTTTTGTATTAACAGCCATAAGAAATTCACAACTACATTCTCAAGTGTCTTAAATTTAATAGTCCCTTATTATATTCTAAGAACTTCTGCAATTTTAGTTGGAAATATTAATCCTTCAAAAAGAGTTTTATTGTCTGATGAATTTTTAAAGACCTGTGGAATTAAAATAATTAATACTTCTAAAGCAACTGCTTAACCATCTCACTGCAGCTCAAGGGATGTGTTATATAGACATGTTTTGTATTTGGCTGTTTGAATGCTACACTGAATGTTGTTTACAGCAGCCTAACATATTTTCTCCTCACTTTACTCTGATTTCCACTTTCATATGTTAAAAAAAATTCAAAAACACAGAGAGAATGAGAGCAAAGAACAAAGAAGACATTTTGCTAGTGAACCAAGGGTGTGATCTTGAATCTTACTACAAACAGAAAATCAATTAACAAATGAGTGATGGAATACCTTTCCTTGGCTGTCAAAGATGGATGAATATGTTCCCAACCCTGCCTCTAGCTACAGAACCTGTCTTGTCATAAATATGCTAACCAATAAAACTGTTTTCCAGATTCATTGTAGTGTTATTTTACAGGATGTTCATTCACAAAATTGTTATTATCAATGACTAAAATTTTAAATTTATTAATGTAATTTAATCTTTAATAATATTAATAAAGTTATAAATTTATTAAAAGTTTAATTAAATTATTTTGTCAATAACAGCACCCTGATTATTTTTTTCAAACCACTGTATAAGTCGATGAAGATGTGCAACATCTTCATGATTTTTTTATCTTCATTGGCAAAGTGTCCTAGCCTCTGTAGGCAGGAAGTTTTAGTGCTATATCTATATGGTATGACATTCACCATTTTATCCTAGGCAGCTATAGATGTGAGGATGACACAACTATAGTCCTTGCCACACAAGATGATGGGAAATTTGAAAATAAGTCTGATATTCCTAACCTAATGACTTATGGGACTCTTCACCATTTACATTTTTCAGGAAAACAAGCAGGACCATTATGCATTTCACAGATTAAATGAATGGCAATGAATGTCAGAAGGACTAGAACAATGATGAATGGCATCTAGGGGCTTCCTTCCAAGCAATTTCATTTTTAAAAAAAACCCTACATCAAGTCTGATAATTAAAACGAAAAAGCCTCTCAACTTCATAATTGTTAAAAAAAAAAAAAA
>VXBX01009108.1:1331962-1384500 GCA_013400415.1 Scytalopus superciliaris
TAAAAAAAAAAAAAGAAAGAAAGAAAAAAGTTAAATAAAAAGCATCATAAATTAAGAAATTAAATATTTTTGACTGGTAACAGACCATCCAGAAATCTTCTCAAAAGTATCAAAAAGCACTAATGGAAAATTAAAAAATTAAGTATTGGTTTCATTACACTAATTTGCTCTCAAAGTTTTGTCAGTATCCAGCAATGTTATTAGCTTCCTAAAAGCTAACTGGACAAAGCAGAGGCTCTTTGTAGTCATTGCTACACAGCAATGTTCTTCAGAACGACATTGCCCTTCATACTGTACAGTGTTTCTTCAGTTGTCCAGGCATTTTATTTTTCATGTGAATGCATTCATAATAATTCTGTCTCAGTGTCTTGATCACAGAATCATTTAGGTTGGAAAATACTTTTGAGATCATCTAGTCCAGCCTTTGACTGATCACTCCCTTATCAATTAGACCACAGCACTAAGTGCCACTATGTCCAGTCATTTCTTGAACACCTCCAGAAATTGTGACTCCACAGCCTCCCTGAGCAGCCTGTTCTACTTTTTCTTTCAGTGAAGAAATTCCTCCCGATGTCCTGCCTGAACCTTCTGTGACACAGCTTGAGGCCATTTCCTTTTGTCCTGTCATTAGTTGCCTGGAAGAAGAGAACAGCCCCCTTCTTGTTACCCCTCCTATGAGACAGTTGTAGAGAGTGATAAGGTCACCCCGAGTCTCCTCTGCTTAGGCTAAACAATTCCAACTCAGCTCCCTCAGCCCCTCCTCATAGGACTGACCCTCCAGACCTTTCACCAGTTTTGTTGTCCTTCTCTGGACACACTCCAGCACCTCAATGTCTTTCTTCTAGTGAAGGGCCCAGTACTGAACACAGGACTTCAGGTGTGGCCTTACCAGTGCTGAGCACAGGGGGACAGTTCCCTGGTCCTGCTGACCACACTACTCTTGAACAAAAATGAGATTTGATGAGAAGCTGAATGAAGAAACAAAGTTCTGTGGAGATAGCTGAAACCACTTCAAATAAGAGACACAACTTTCACAAAGATATTGACTCTTGCATATTACATACAGTTCCTGATTGATTCCACTTTGTCTGTGCTCTGTAGAGAAATAGATGGAAGGTAAGAAATATAAGTACTTCAGATCTGCCTGAGAGCATGAAATACAAAGATTCTTACTCTTTATGGGATTTTGCAGGCATGAGACAAAAAACAAACAGAAGAAAGAAAAAAAAATAGCAGTAAGAAAAGGAATTGATTTTTTTTAAACACCATGCATGTTGTAAAATGAACATTCACTCTTGCACATAGGAGATGGAGTTGCAATAAAAACTTTGTAACACTCACCTTCATTAATTTTTTGGTTCTACTGAAGAGTAGTTTTAACAAAAGTGGAAAAGCTAGATCCATCAGGTCCACTCTTACATTCAAACAATGGCTGAAATCAAATACTTAAGAGATGTTGGGATCTCACCATACATATCTGCTCACATAAGTCTCTGACAAATTTAAAACATACAGTATAAAATATTATTACAATAATATTTTCCCCTATTTGTAATTGCTTTAAGCAGTATAATTGTATCTAGAGAGGTTCCTTGACAGCCTTATTTAAACGCCACTGAAAACATTCTCAGCAAACAGTCCCAAGTCTAGCTAGATATCAAATGACAAAAATTTGATTTGGGTGTTTTGCCATTTGGAGAAAATTCACACTGTGCAATTAGAGCAACAAGGAATCATTTTGTCTTAATGAAAAGTATGTATTTCCCTCTTGTCCCTCTTCAAGTACTTGGCACTGCAAAATGTTTTCACTGTTTGAAATACACTACACAGGCTGCAATTTTCTGACTACAAATATCTTTTCAGGACTTTCGTATTAGCTAAAAAAAAAAATTAAAAAAAATCAACCTTTCAGATTTTTTTCTTACTGATAGCATCCAGTTATTAAGAATGCTTAAAAGTCAATAGCATTGCTCACACGAGTAAGTATTACAGAATTCTTTCAGTCTAAAATTATTTGTCTATGTGATGAAAGCAAACATTTTATATTTTGGGATATCACACCAATCAACGTTTTCAGATCTTATATTAGATATTACGCTTAGGTTTATTTTCTCTCATAAGAAAAGTGGAGGGATAGGAAGAGTAATCTCTTGAATGGATAATAGGATAAATACTCTCTATTTCCATTAGGAAAAAACAACAACAACAAAAAAGGCATTGAAATATTTTATATTTCAATTGATAAGAAACACCTGTAAAGTTAAGAGCAATACCATTTCAGGATACTTCCTTCCTCTTAGATCATCATTACACTTTAGCTAAACAAAGGTTCAAAAATGCATGACAGGAAGGCCATGACTTGCTCACGGTGAAGAAAAAGCACACTGCATTACCTGCTGTGGAAGTCAGGAACATCTGAGAACAAAAAGTGATGTAATTTGAAAAAGTCAGATGATAGCACAGTGTCAGAATAGGGTATTTGAAGATGTCTTTTTCAGCAAAGAGTTTCAACATTCAGCTCTTTAATCCAAACTTAAGACCAGATAAATGTTTAACATGGGGATTTCTTACAGGAGAGAATTAAAAGTCCAAGTACAAAAAACAAAAATTAAAATTAAAAAAAAAGGATACAGACAAATAAGAATGGATGAAATAAATATATAGGGAGTTTGTACAAAAGGAAGATTTATAATTCACATAAACACAAGCTCTGGCAATTGAAAGATTTCTAATAGGGAGGTTTTAAAATAGAAATAATTGCTCAGGTGCCCTTAATTACAACAAAATCAAACTAATTAATGGTGTTAAAATGCTCTTAGAATGTTACATAGGACACAGCAAAATTCTGTAATGTAACTTTATAGATTATGAAGTTTGAATAAATATTTGTTTAAATAAAAAATTAAATTCTAAATCTGTCTTATTACTTTCCAGATTCATACTTGGTATCTGATTTAAATGAAACCTTCACAATAGTTATTACATCCCATAGATACTAATGCAATATGATAAAGCCTGATTTTCTTTCAGATACTGGGCATATATTAATGTAAATCCAGTACCTTCTACAGAGTTGATTCTCATTTACTTTTAGTAATCAGACTTAGTGAATATGAATGGCTTCACAAAAGCTTTCTCTTAACACTGAGTTATCACAGGAATTATGGTCATTAAGTAAGATCTGATTATCTGAATTATTCTAGTTGTTCAAAATAATTTTTAATCATGTGAAAGGATTCATTTACTAACCTCTCAGCAAGTGACGTCTCACATAGTGCAAGGAGCACTAAAAACCCTTGTTCAATTCTCAAGTCAAATGCTTCCATAAAATTCTGAATAACATCTCCAGAGTTTATTTTCTTTAGCCTTACCAATACTTTTATTCAGGCCTGCACAGTTAAACTGTTTTCAAAACATGTTATCTGTGATGTGTTTTCTACTTACAACCCTATTTCTCATTTCCCTATTCATTTCATACAACAGTTGGAATGCTAGTGGTTTTTCATATTGCTTGCATGCACTGCCCAAATAGCATAGACAGAGGTCTTGACTGGTGATCATGCAATCTTAATGTGGAATATAAATCAGCCTGTATAGAAAGAGTAAGACTAATTCACACACTTTACAAATATATCCAAAGGTGAAAAGGAAATCTTGTTTGTCTACTTTAGTTTTTAAATGCATCTGACCATTCAGACCTATAGGTAATTCAAAGACATTTAAGAATAAAAGAAAATACCAGATGAAAAACATGAATTCTAATTAGGCTACAAATGATTTACAGAGTTATAAAACCAATTCTAATCATTAAAAATTACACAATGATATTTAAACTAGATTTTTAAACAGTGCTCTATCATAGATCTTGTTGCTATTACCTGACAAAACAATTTCAGAACTGAATGCTCAAAGAAAATTTTTGCTTGACTAAAACTAGTGTTGCCAAAATGTGGTTCAGTGTAGTTTCACAAGCTTTACATTAATACTCATCTACATGCTGCACAGAAAGAGCAATTATCAGCTGCAAGCTAGAAAATCATACATGCCATCTACCTGAAATGTATTTCCTAGATTATCTGTTCTAGTAATACTATCAATGAGTGAAAAGTAAAATATTGCAGTGTGACAGTGGGATGACCTAATGCTCTAATTATAAAAAACAAACCAAAAAACACATATCTGTCTTTCCGTTCCCCCAAGGCAAACAGACACAGTAACTGTGAATGTAAGAACATTGTTTTGACACCTTCTGAGCTAGAAGTGTAGTGTGGCATAGAAACTGTAATTTGTCATCTTGCAGAAGAGAGAAACCAAAATGATGCAGATGTCTGGAGTAATCATTCTGGTTACTTAAGCAATAGAAGTTTGCAGATGGCAATAATAACTTTTATTGGATCAGCTGATGGAGAAGAGATTTCTATGTGGCTGTATTCAAGTCTTAGAGAAAAATACAAAGTAGTTAATCAGTATTTTTTTTTGTGTAATCATTGTTGCTTTGGTAGAATGAATTGCTGATAATCATCATAGTCTTTTAAATGAGAACTTTACTCCTCTATGGATCATTTAGTTCCCACCCTCAAAAAAAATTTGCGTCCTTTTGTTTTTCTTGAACTGACAAGTTCCAACCTAAGTAAGTCTGATTAGGGGATAGTAAAAATGGTCCAAAACTAGTCAACAGGGCTCTTGACTAGTAGGAATTTGGTGTCTATGCTTTTTAAATTCCTAGAACTTCCTAAAATCTGAAGTGACTGTTCATGCTATTTCTGAGCAAATCAAGTTCACAAAGTTACAAAGGCTGGATCTACCAGGTAAGGTAAAAACTGTTCTCACTCTGAAGACTGTTAAATGTCACAAAGACATTTCAGAGAAGTGTAATAATAAAAAAAAAAAAAATTGCTTTTATCATGTTCTACTGTTAGCCCCTTCCTTCATCCACTAAGTGCTTCAGCAAAGTACAACAAATTAGTATTGTTAATTGTCTAAGCTGTAACAAACAAGTTGTTTTCAGCTCCATTGTGTAAGATAATTTCATTGAAACTTTAAGGAAGTCATATATATTTTATTCCCTTACATTCTTCTTTAGAAATAAACAATAATGAGAAATGTGATATTTGTTCTACAAGATTGTCATAGTTAACCCCAGGTGGCAACTGAGTAACAGGCAGCTGCACACTCACTCTGCTCCCTTCTCCCAGTGGGGAGGAGAATCAGAAAGAACAGCAAACCTTGTGGGTTGAGATAAGAACATTTTAATGATGATGATAGTTATTATTAATTGTAAATATCAATTACAATAATTGTAAATATTAATTTTAAAATTTCAAATACTAGTAATAATAATTTTAAGGATATGGAAAGAGGGAGAGAGGAATATAAACCCAAGAGAAACAAGTAACGCACAACACAGCTGCCCTTCAACCTGCTGGCTGATGCCCCAAGCAGCAATCAGCCCCTCACAACTGATTCCCCCTAGTCTGAGGATTGAATATGATGTTGGAATGTATGGAATATCCCTTTGTCTAGTTCAGGTCAGCTGTCCTTCACCATTCTCCCTCCCAGTTTCTAGCGCACCTGCTTTCTGGCAAAGCATGGGAATCTGAAAGGCTGTGATTTAAAGCAAACACTGATTAGCAACCTCTAAAACATTATTTTCATACTAAATCCATTACTGTACCAACTACTAAGAAAATTATCCCAGCTGAAACCAGGAAAAAGAGAAATTAGTTAATGTTCATTAATTCCTTCAAGAAATTTGTGCAAGATAAGATTAGATGACTGCAAAAAAACCCACAAACTAAATTACCTTATTGCATAGCACCTCTGAGTCACTTGAGTTTCACTATTAAAAGACACTTAATGTTACTGGTACTCACTTCAATGGAGCTTATTTCAGGTTTGGAAAGTGACTTGGCAGTGCACATTCATTCTTCATCACTATATACTTCTGTATAAATTAGGGCATAGTATAAATTATCTTTGTAGGTGGCAATCAAAAATCTGAACAGAACTCATGATACTGTATGGCTGGTATGTGGTCTCTGTGTGTGATTATACATTCACATATATACCAAATATTTTTATTCTGCCTACACAACATATACTTTAGTAAGTGCATATCAGTGTCTACTCAATAAGTTTCAAAATAAAAGCTTCTAGAATACGAAAAACATCCAGAAAGTAGTAGAGAATGAGATCTGTAAATATTCAGAAAAAAAGTACAATTTTAACTGTGCTGTGTTCTGTAAACATGTATAAGGGAAGCATATAAAATAAACAAGCTTTTCTTTTTTTGCCCTGCTTGAGTAAAAAGTCATTCTTCACGAACAACTTAGAGAGAACAATATACAGAAAGGCACTCATACCTTTCAAAAAGAGCTTGCATTAACTTCTGACAATATTTTGCTGCTGCTGCTCTTCTTAAAAGCAGTACTGGGTCTGAATGTTCTTTTGAACAAGAGGTCAATGGAGTTAGAAGACACTGTCCCTCTTGCAGGAAATAAATCAGGGTCATCTACAGTAATACCACTACCAGTAACTCCTGGAACAGTAGCAATAAAATTTGACCAAGAAGCAGCCAGCAGTCATACTGTAGAATAAGGAAGGAATATAGTCCATCCTTCTTAATTTATACTATTTCACTAATATACCTCATCATGTAGGCAATTTGGTATCACAATAGGGTGAATTGTTATAAAAAAAATAAAAATTAAAACCCACTACATTTTCCTTGTCTTCTTTTTTAGTAATCTTGTGTGTATTTAGTCCTTAAGTCCATATTTGATCCCTAAGACTTAAGGAGACAAGAAAGCAAACAAATATTAAGGAAATAAGCAGGATAAGCAAGAGGGAATGCCAACAGTATAACTGGCCTTTGGAAACAGCAGCTAGCATTCCTCAGGAGTTAAAAATCCTTCCAAACACAATTTTCAACTCAGGTTTCCCTCATTCACAGCTGCAAGCCACAGCTAACAGATCTGTTAAACTGTGTACATATCATGAAATTAGAACATACCAAGTCTTATTTTTTTAAATTATGATACTCCTATATGTCACAAGGAAGCAGAATTACATTATTGCTTCTCCTGCTTCAGAAGAGTTTGTCATCTTCTCCTGCTCAGTTAAAATGTCCTCTCATGCAGGTGGCTTTGCCAGCGTTAGGAGGCAGTGGTGCTGTACTCCACTGGTTTGCTGCTAGTGCAAACATTGTCCTTTGCTGCCACATGGCAATGCTCATTTAAAGTTTGCGTATATTGTGCAGTCATATCATATAACCCAACATCCGTACTTTTAATGAGAGTATATGGATGAATCTCCCTAATTTTACTTGAGAGATGAGTCTTTTGGAGTAAAGATGGACAAAATAGAAGAACTGACACAACCTTTCCTGCCAGCATGGTCCTTTTTCCTAAAATAATGAGAAGATACTTTCACTTTGCAACTTGTACTGTGCATATATAAGTACAATTTCAAGAGTACAGAAGCAAGCAAGCAAAGTGAATGCTTTCAAGCCTAACACATGTATTTAATTATCAAATAATTCATTATCAAAGAAAGAAAGATGGAAAAAAATATCCCTACCAGTTCTAGCAACTCCTAAATATTTGAAAACTGGTAAATACTCTTGCAGTAGCAATGGACTTTTAAGCCAGCAAATTGAAGTCAGAATGGCACAGAGCTGGAGTGGACTTTCAGATGAAAGTAGAAAACAGGGACCAGGACTGCAGTAGCAGGAGAGACACTGAGCAATAACAATTGTGCTTTTCAAATTGCAGTAAGTGCAATTAGACTACAAGCAGTGCCGCGTGGATCATAAACGAATGAATTTTTCAATTAAACCTATTATGAACGTACAAGACTAGAGTGGGTATTACCATTGTTTTATTTATTTGCTCATACAAGGCCTTGTTTTATGGAATGCAAACACTGCAGTGAAGATCAGTTGTTTTTGCCTAGTGCTGGACCACGAGGTCAGTGTGAAGCTTCTGACCAACTTCAGTGAATATTAGACTGAGCTCATAGTGCTTTCTCCTTCAGCTCTCATACTGCAGTGACATTCCCACTGCAGTCACCAAGAATGATGCATGAGCACAGACAGAATACAGATTGAAGTACTGGACCATAATGTGAATGCTGACAGCAGTTTCTAGATTTTTCCAAAACGGAAGGTGTATTGTAGAGATTCCTAGACAGTATAAGCACCTTATCCCATTGGGAACTAAAACATACTTTGCAAGACACCTATCTGGATGGAAGAAACTGTGGATCTCCTGTTCCTTAGTACTGTGAAATATCTAGATTTCTCAGAAGAGCATCTACTAACTAGATGAAGTAGCTGGCCAACACATCCCCCACACACACTCCCTTGGAATAATGAAGGGAAGAGAGGGAAGAAAGTGAGAGATGTATGAAATATCATGGAAAATTATAAAGAATGACAAACAATCTGAAGTATCTCAGTATCAGTGACTACATATGTTTGGCAAGGCATTGCTCATTTAGAATAATAATAGCAGAATTTAAACTGTTTGCTTTGTTTTGCTTTTTTCATGGGCAGCTTTAGATCATTAATCACAAAAGAAATCAAGTTGTAATGAAAACTAGCTCAATATGCCATTAGCTATGTTAGTTTGGAGTTGTTTCCCTTTATTTCTAAAAATGTATACTAAAACTTAAGGTAGTCTTTTTGATGTACCAATTTAAAGGAATATCAAAAATTGTAGTAGAATGGATATTTAAAGGATACTTCAGGTTTTAAAGGGAAATTTAGGTATGTAACTGTGGTCCTGAGGGGAAGGTGGCGGGAGGAAAGAAAGGGACACACTCCGGGGAGTGAGGTGGGTGCTGCCTAAGCGAGCACGGAGCAAGAGAGCTTTATTCAAACTGGTACAACTTAAATAGGGTCAGGGGGCTGGCTCCTGACCCCAGGAGCACCCTGGGAAGGTTTTGGGGAAGGGTCTGGGCCGGCCCCAGCCATACAAGGCAAGACCCTTCAAAACTGGGAACAGAGAGGCAGGTGTATACCACATAAGGGAATGGTACCCTGCTGCAGGCAGGCACCAATCAGGGATGGGTTACATGTCATGAGGGATGGAAATTTCCAGCAGGGACACACAGTGAAACAAAGGAAAAACATAGAATGATAAAATTCTCAAACATGGTACAGCCTCCAAACTGCAAACAGTCCTTAACATACCAAGGGTCCATACAAACACAGCAAACAGTTCTCAGAGCTCAGGCAGTCACAGATCTGTGCTGGTCAAGCTGTCCCTCCACAGCTAGCCTCCCTTCTCTCCTCCAACACCAGAGATACTGGTTGAATCATTGAAACTCCTGCTATCTTTGCCATGAAACTTTCAGCAAGGGGTTCATGTCAGGTAATAGACATCTCAGTAAGGCTGAATAGATCATTAGACAGGGCTTGCCTGGCTATATCAGCACTTTTCCTTTTACAGCTGTATAAATAGGGTATCTGATCCTTGCTAATCATCAGGAAAAAAACACAAGTGTTTTTCTGTGGATCTGGGCCCATATTCTGATGGTGGATGTGATACAGACCCGTGAACGGACTCAAGTTCTCACTGAATTAGTGTAAACAGGAGCGGGATCTGGCTTTTAAAATTTATTAAATGCCTAGTTTAGTGAAACAGAATGTCTTTATGAATTTAATTGAGTCAGGGAGAAGAGCAATTAGCAGATGCTTATTTTATGCTTGCAGAATGAATGAAGTCCTTTTCAAAACTAAATAAAATTTCAATTTAAAGAAATCCACTAGATACCAAGACTCCTAGGTGAAGCTTTAAAGGAATAGACACTATGAGAATTGAAATATTATGATTCAAGACATGACTGGTGAAAGTATTCTCTCTCTCAAAATAACTGCTTTTCTTCTTCTCCTCCCAAGTCACTATTTAATGGTTATGTCATCCACATACCCCTATTCCTTGACCATTTGCAGTCCTGATTTGTCATAGAAGAGTACAATATAGGCAGAAAATTAGAAGAGTATGCTTTGACACAATTATATGCCATATCTAGACAAAATTGTGGTAGTCATCTGAGAAAAGGTCACTGCTGTACACAAACACATTATCATAAGTACAAAAAAAACAAGAAAGTGAGACATTGTACTGTGTTTGCTCTATCTCTCTGAAGTGTATCCAAATGAGAAATCTAAGTTCACTGAGAATGCCTCCTAACCAAAAAAAAAAAAAAGGCGTATTATTAAAAATCATGACATTTGCATCCCATTGACCCAACTTAATAAATTAGATGGCAGACCAAGAAATTCTTCTCATCTTTGTCTTGTTCTCTTCCAGTACTAATTGTTGGGATTATTCATACTGGCTTGCTCATTAACACAAAATGGAACTACTGTGAACAACACACACCATAAAAGTGTGGATAAACAGTTTGAACCTGTACCATGAACTCCCAAGAAAATTTCTCAAGAGCACCTTTGTCATCATGTTCTGAACTTTCCCTTAAGTCAGCACATAGTAAACTTAGGCTGTTTGCTATCTTGGCTTCTATGTTAGAAAATAGATATAAGAATCACTTCTTTCCTGCAGAGTCTTCTCTGCAAGCCACTACATGAATCTCCTCTCAGTCTCCCTGCAGACATCCTGTCTTTGTGACACAGCACAAAGTGTTTCCAAGACCCCATCTATTAATGACCTAGAAAAGGAGCGTGCCGACCTTTGCTTAAACTTGGTGACAAGATGTTTTCAGATACACTTGTCCCTACCTAAGCTAAAAAAAGAACACAGCTTCTAAACTCAGTGGGTGGAGGGCTGATAGGTGACTGAGCCATCAGAGGTGTCACTGAAGCCAGGCAGGGGCTCTGCAGGGCTGTGCTGAGGACTCAGGCAGCTGAACCACCTTTGCTGCCCATCTGAAGCAGCACTGACATACTTCAAATGGGACTAGTGAAGACCTTCACTGTCAGAGGGCTTGATCAGAGATACCATGGTGAAAATACGTGCAGATCGTATGAAAACTTTGCCAGTCTCTTTTGAGCACAAACACATGGAATGACAGGTGCTCACACTATGCTCCCCAACACTGTGGCACTACAGTCTGGTCTTTGGAGGAAGGGGACAAAAACATTTTGAAAGCTTTTTGCAGTCTCTGCCATCATAATTCTCCTGGAGACCAGGAACAAAAGTCTAGATTGCTTTCAAGTTGCGCTAATGCTGAATTGTAACCTGTCTTGAAGAGAATCCCTTTATTGAATAAGCAGATCCGGCTTTCAGAATCATCAACTTACCAGAGCGTGTGTGATACAACCTCTCCAGCTGTGCAGTCCATCCCTGTAACACCACTTGCACTTTGTGGAACATTTCCTTAAAAAAATCCATTTGGAAAGGTTTTTACCTTCTTCACTTCTGTTTTAGAAACCTTGATTAAACACATATTTGTTTTGTTTCATGTCTCAGAAGACCTTTAATTTTCAGCAAATACTTTGTAAAAACCATTCTTCATTATTAGGCAAGTTTTCTTTTTGTACTGTGAATTCAGACAAGGTGGGACAGATGTTGATTGTTTCTTCCCCCAAATGAAAAAAAAACCCAAAACCAAGAACAACCAAAAAAAAAAAAAAAAAAAAAAAAAAAAAAAAAAAACCAAAAAAACCCAACATAAAAACTTGTTGAATTATGGCATGAATAAAACTAGACTTTGTCTCTAGGAAATTAAATGTCTGCTTTATGTTCTCTAACATTTTTTGAATGCTTTTATTTGCACTCTTTTATATGAGAAGTATTCTTGTGGGTGATCTAGAGTTCTGAGGCATGCAGAGTTAATAGTTACAAAATGAATAAAGGAACAAAACAACACCTTTCTTTTTTTCTGGTAATAGAAATTGAACTGGGGGAAAAATAAGAGAGAGAGAAAAGGAAAAAAAGCAACAGAAAAATATTGAAGAAGTAGAATACCTACATTTTCACACACAAAATATTGTTCCTCTAATGACAGGAAACTACAATTCTGCCTCCCTTTTCAATAAGACAGCTAAGTTTAACAAAAGTGAATTCTCATGTAATTTTATGAGATTCAGCATATACTGAGGAAATCGTAATCAACATGAATGAAAAAAATTGGAGACTATTACCATAACAATTTTGATTTACTTATCTCAGTGACTTCAGTTTATTAAAGTCCCAGCAATATATCAAAAGCTGGTGAGCATAAGGAAAAGGTACTTATTTTCAGAAAGAATATGCTGCCTGTGTCATCTCATTATAGACTACTTTGAAGATAAAATAATTAGCTTTAGTGATAAAATTAAGGGCAGATTTTTTTTACTTACAGAGGATTTGCTGATAATAAAATTATCCTACTGTTATACAGAATTCATTAAACTGGTTTGTGAACCAAATCTGTCCTCTACCCAGATTTTCTATGACCTCCCATTAAAACCAGTGGAGTAGGCCACACAACTCAGGCAAGAAGACATGAAAAAAGAAACTCTACTTTCTACATGCAGGAAGACTAACGTGATAAAATCTTTAAATCTTGGTAATATTTATTCTATTTTCCTTTCTCCTTCTGGCAGAAAATTTTCTTAATTCCAGTCCACAGACTGTCACACCATATATTCTACCTACTACATCTCTCTGAAAACAATTAAATTATTGTGCTGCATGGTATATTATGGAAGATTGTTCATCTCTCTCCATAGTTTTGTTTTGGTTTGGTTTGTTTTTTTTTTAATCAGTAGAATACTGAGAGAGCATCACCCCATTAATCCATATATATTCACATTTGGCAAAAAAAAACAGGAAAAAAAATAAAAAAACCCAAACCCAAAACAAAACAGAATAATAAAAAGAAAGCCAAATAATTTCTTTGGAAAAACAATAAAATGAAAGCTAACCAAGTAGAAGGAAGATTTGGAACAGTTCACCTTTTATTTTTCTCCCTGAATGCAGCCAAAAGTATTACATTAGGCAAACTTTCCTAAAGGGCTAATTACCAGCTTGGACAGCGTAAGTGTTCAAGCCCTGGCAAATATTGCATCTACATGTTTAAGGTCAGCATATGTAACTGACCATACAGGAAGCAGCTTAGTACACAGGTACTGAGTATATTCAAAAAGCAGTTTCTTCTCATTTACCTACATAAAACTGCTCTTTAGATTCACTGTTTCTTAATGACATAGTCAGGTATTATTATAACAGCAGCTGTACATACAACCTGCTTGTGCAGCATCTGGAGTTTATAGGATTTTTTTTTTTTTTTTTGTCTGTGGGGTTTTTTTTCCCAAGTGTTGAGATGTGTCATGTGTTTGTAAACAGAGAAATCAGCACCTCAAAGTGCCACAAGATAGAACTACCCTATTTTAGCAAATTCAGCCTATTCATTCCATGGACGTTAAACATGTCTGAGTGCTGTTTTGCAGCACAAAATACTGTTGTAGAGCACTGATACTACCTTTTCTTAAGAGGGACTCTAACAGACAATCACAAACTCAGCAATTTTACCCTACTATCTCCCATTTTGGAAGCCTTAAGGCTCATTGCTTTCAGTTTTGCCTCCTTTTTCTGCACAGTTGAAGCCTCTGCCCAGTTCTCTCATCCCCAGATTATTCTGGGAAACAAACAGAAAAGAATGGAAAACAGGGGCATCTCTTTTCTCAAGTGAAGCTTTGCTCTCTATTTTTGCAGTTGCACATAGATCTTTGAATGATGTTAAGGTCAGTAGCTCAAAAAGATGACTGTCGTCCCAAGCCTTCTCTCTCAATTCCATGTGATCATTTACAACACTATATTAAGATGACAATAATGAACTGTGCATATTTAATTCATCCAGATATTCTTATTGGTTTTTTACTCAAGCACATCACTGTAACACAGGCTGATATAGACCAAAAAGGAACATTTTTACACAGAAATGTACCATAGGTGAGGTGCTGCTCTTTATGAAAAGTATTAACTGTCAGGACAAAAAGATAATGTGATTTTTCAAAGGGAAATAATTTTTATTTTAATTATTCTAGCTATTTCTGATATATCCTATATAAGAAAAAAGTGAGGACTTCAAAAAGAAACTTTCTATTAAAACTAGTTGCTTAATTGCAAAACATTTCCTTCTAATAGCTGCATCATGAGATAGATGGTATGCAAAATTACAGAAGCTATGAATGATGGGGGTCAGGACATCAGATAGATAACAGAAAAGATACATTTATGATTCAAACTTAATGAAAGTAGATTAATATCTTGATTCCCTTTGATTATTTTTTTAAATCTCTGTCTTTCAGAAACATTTTGCCTTACCCAGCCTTGAATTAAGGGTGACTTCAAGGGATTAGGATGAAAGTCTGCTGACTTCTACACTGAGACTTTAGTGATGCTTCCCAAGATGCCTACTGAATTCAAGAACAAAGTGTGCCTTCAGAGTACTTTGCTTAGGAAAAGTGGAATGCAGTAGCCTGATAATAACCAGAACTGCATCAGGGCATTGAAAAGCATGCTTAAATACTGAGGTAATAAAAATGTTTGTCACATTCTGACATGAAAGAAGAAATAAATTAATGCTCTAGATAAACAGACAGATAGCTGAGCTGTCAAAGTCAATTCTTTTCCAAATGCCTTCAGTAAAATGAAGGGAGTGGGTGTGGGTACGAGTGAAATATGCCTCTGAATTCTCATCTGGATTTCTTAGGAAGAAAGGCTAAAAATAGAGGAAAATACTGTTGTAAAATCTTTCTAAGCAAAATATAAACTGTCATACTACCAAGTAGAAAATTTGCTTCTCTTCAAGACTGGAGGAGTTTTAGAATTTATCACAATGCCTTAAATTTAAAATTCAGTAATTGGATTGGGACTGTTTTGATAAATATTATTCTATATGAGGAGTCTACTGACAGGAGATCAAACCTACCTTCTCCTATAGACCTCCAATAAGGACTGTCTTCAGAACCATCATAAAATTATTAAAGGTTACCTTTGCATAAATTTATATTTTAAGAACTTTTTCTAAGCACGAGTTTCAATTTTAATAGTTAACCCAATGACATGCAAGAATTGAGGTTATAGTAAAATTAATAGCTTTCTTAGGCTCCAGGTCCTGACTTCCTTGCAGCTGACAACCTGGGTAAAGCCATGTTTTGCCCCATGTCCTTATGCTGGATGTTCAGCAATGATAATAACTCACTTATCCTCTCTGCATTCCTGCTCAGATTCATAACTGATCTAATCAGTCTGCTCATATGAAGAACAAACAAATCTGCTCGCATGAAAACTTCAGCTCACATGAAAAATTTGTGCTATGTGGAACTAGATTTCCATGAAATTCAATCAAAACTTGTGAAACATTCTTTTCAGTAACAAGAAAAATTAATAATTAAACACAGTAGTATTTCTAGTATTTCGTATTACTCTAGCTTTATCGTTTAACTTAATAGGATAAAATACAAGCTGGTTTTCAAAAGAGCATTAATAAGTGCCCATATTAATTTGATTTCTTCTTTCCTGAGGTTTTACAATCAGCAAATATTGATTTGTGGAGTTGGTGGCCAGAGTATTGTTCTCATTTTTTTTTTCCTTTGCATACCCTTATTTACCAAAAGCAAAAATAAACCCATTAAGTGTTCTGTTGAGATCAATCCAGAAACCATATTTAATATTCTTGTCTTATACCCCTGTATTTTGTTTATTTAATTAAAACACTCTTTATAAAACTAAACACTCCCCCCAAAAAAACCAACCCAAGAACCACACACACACACACACACACAAAGACATCTGCTCACAAGATACTACTAACCTGCTCAATCAAAGCAGTCCAAAAAGTTTCCATAACATTGTCAATATCACACTTAATTCAAAGAAATAATTTTATTCACATAAGAATCAATGAATAAAACAACAAGCACTTAATAAGCCAGATGGGTGTATTAGATGAACTAGAAATATTGCTGGGAAAAGGAGCTTTAAAATAATCTTCTCAGAGAGAAAAATTGTTACTAACCACCATTTTTTAATTTTTTCTGTCCTTCACGACACCAAGTAAGGTAGCATGCTCATGCAACCTTTCTTCCGAGGTAAATTCTAACTCAAAGATATAAATACAATGAAAAAATACAGTTATCCTTTAATCACAAAAATTAATATTCTGAATTAATTTTATTTGCTTGATCTTATGCTCTGATTTTATGTTGCTACCAACTACCAAGCCAAGCACCCTGCTGAAGCACAAGTTATTCTCTGGGAGACCTATTGTGCTTCATTGTACCACAAGTGATTGATAGTTCTGCCCTACTGCAGTGACTTTGTGGCTAAAAGTGCCTGTGATCATCATAAGTTATTGCACCAAATGCTTCTTGTGATGTTAAACAGGAATCTGGTTCTCCAGTGGATACAATTTGAGAGCCCACAGAGCTTTGAGAGTACTAAGTATCCACCTGGAAAAAAAAAAAAGTTTTGGTTAGGATCTCAAAAATATAAATTTTCACTGGTCACTTATGCATATTTGAGTAGTGTAAATACACATATTTAATGCACATATATGTCTATAGGCAGGGACACAGATGTGCAATCATATCATACATCTGATTTACTATTTGACATATATTTAGCTTTAGATATAAAAATGACCTCTAGTCAGCAAGTCATTTTTACTACTTCCTATGGGAAGGTAAGATTATTGCTTTCTTCTCTGTCTGACAGCATTTACAGTTTGCTCAAAGCTATCAGATAGAATTTGAACTTTGGACAAGGTAGCTTTTATTTTAAAATGCAAAGCATAAAATCTGAAAGAAAGAATGATCCTTTTTTAATCTTTTTTGCCCCTCTCTAGAAGAGATATACCATGAGATTAGTAAAAAATTAAACACTGTGAATTTTTGACACTGATTTCTTCCCCCTTTGGTTGCATTCTGTAAAAAGTCTTTATTTTTTTACTGAAGATTTAGAACAGATGAACCATTTAATGCCAGTGTAATCAAGATGAATGATAACTCTGAACAACAGTGCTACATCTATTCAGAATATGAGTGTGAGTTTAAGACATCTGCAGTTTTCTTGTAGCTTTTCCATCTAATGTCACTAAAAGCAAATTCTCCTATAAAACAGGAAATATTATAACTCAGTTTTAGTATATTTCATAGAATTCACTGTGCAATTGCAAATACATTTAATAAGTGGTTGACAAATAAGCAAATTTTACTTTATTACCATTTATTTAAAGTCATGAACCCATTCAATTGAGTACATTTATCATGTCTTTAATCAAAAGTAAGATGTTTACTATTACCAGACAGTTTACTGGAATTAACAAGCAAATGGACATGCCATTTAATAGTGCTCTATAGCAAAATACCAATTTTTTTCAGGCCCAAATTATAAATTCCATTGTTTTCAATTTATTCTTTTCTTATCATGAATATCCATTCTGTAGTGCTTAACAGCAACATAGCAGTGTTGAACTTGGGAATGTACTACAATGCCGCAGAAGACAAATATACCACCACCACCCCAAATCTATGGCAAAAATGTTGTGACTAAAAACTTGAAAAACATAGTTCTTTTATTTGAAGTATAGAGATTAGTGAGGCTCTTAGACCACTGCTACTCCAACATGACATGACTGAAACATGTTTTCTCCTTTGTTTATTAAAATGCTTGCTTCCATCATGACTCATTTCTTAGCCTGGTTTGGCAACCCCTATTCCCAATGCTCTTTAAATGTTCTCATAGAGCTCCTGGTAATAGACTTGTTATGGAAATACTGTCAGCTTTTCAGAAAACTCTAACAAATATGTTCCTTTCCACCAATTTGGAGAAAAAATACATATAAATACAAGTAAATCATCCAATCAGTCTCCAGGATACCACAATAACCAAATCAGATCTGATGTTAAGCACTAATAGTTTGTGTTCTGCTTTATGATAATTTTAAGGGAATAGGAAAACAGAAATGTAGACAATTAATGAAGCTGATAATTTCAGGGGCGGGGTGGGGGGNTTAAAATATTACTTTTCTTCCTTGTCTACACAATGTTCACCCAAGCTTTATTATGCAAAGTTCAGTGAGATCAAAACAAATTGGGCTACTGGAGATGTTATTTTGTTTCTGTTGGTGGTTTCAATTTAGAATTTCATCAGAAGTGATTAGAAAAATTTCACATAAAAGTCTTAACATCGATGTGGCCTAAAGGACTGTTAAACTGCTTAAACATAAATGATGTCTCAAGTACTGACAAGTATTCCTCAAGTATCCTTCTCGGATAAGTAGTGGTGACAGGTGAAAATATCTGATTGTGGTTCAGACTGAGATAGTTCTGTTTAAACCAAAGAGGTATGGTCCTCTGCATTTATAGTAGGGATGTTATATTTTGGCTACATGCCTATCTCTGAGAAAGTCATAACTCACAACACAGAATGGAATATTTTTTGTATGAAAATTTAGGTCTAGTATATATTGACATATAAATGTACTTGGATACACCATCCCTATCAATGCTGATTGTGATTTTAACTGTAAACAGTATGAATCTTACAACAGCAAGAGAAAGTGATCCTGACAGAGTAAGGAAAATCCTTATTGTGTATTAAATCCCTCCTAGAAATCTTTGGTTGTCAAAGTGCTTAGTCAGTAAGGGCCTAATGCTCAAGTCAAAGGAGGTCATTAAGAAAACATGAATTGTTACCAAAGATATGAGAAAAAAGAAACTGCCCTGAGTGTGAAAAAAATATCCTTTTTGATTAGTATGAGTTTTGTCTACTGATAGTTTAAAATATTAGTCTACAATATTGATATCTTAAGGATATACTTACTCTTAACAGAATAATTTCTAGTGTTTTGTACAGGGTCAAACTTTATACAAAGAGAAGAAAGGAGAAAATATTAAGCAACTGTTTCTTTTACCTGTCAAAGTTGACATAGGAAAGACAAAACAAATTAATATTTGTTTGGCAAATGCTCAAAACCAAAACACACAAATGCATGCAAAAATCCACCCCATTTCCCCAAAACCCAAACCATTATGACCTCAAAAATTACCTCAGCCCACCCTCAAGTTCACATTTCCTTCAGATACTCTTATACATTGATGAGGTGCCTCTCAGTCATCGCTTCTCAAGACGGAACAGATCCAACCCTCCCAGCCTTTCCTCTTAAGAGAGATGCTCCAGTCACTTAAAGATTTTTGTTGCCTTCTGCTGGACTCACTCAGGGAGCTCCATGTCTCTCTTGCTCTGAGGAGCCTAGAACTGGACACAGCACTCTAGATGTGACTAATCAAAATAGATCAAATGACTCAACTAATACTTCACTTATTATGGGTTAGGTCCTGAGACTTATACAACTTTATGACACTAACTTTGATAATAAGCAAACCATATATTAAAAATCCAAACATTTTAGGGTTGCCTAATTAAATTTGAGAGACAGTTATTCTCCAATATGATTTTCTTAACAGGACAATATTTCTAGTTTACACTATTGAAACCTGATCTTTTGAATTTAATTTGCTCTGACTTTAACCTTCCCTGTCCTTTTATGCAATTCAGAATGTGTTAGACCCGAGTCTGAACCAACCCCATTAGTTTTTATTTCCTTTACAGAAATAAAACCACAACTGTTATTTCTGACTCTTGTCTGCAAAAAGGAAACAAACAAGAGCTCTCTCCAAGTGTCTTTTTTTTCTGTAGTCTTTCTTAAGTTATACAATAAGGTTTTGTAGAAATTATCCAATTTTTTTTTCTGACTAGGATAACTTGGAAAGGTACACTTCCTTTTCTCTCCTGAATGCTCTCTTTATTCTCTTCAAGAGTTCATAAAAAGTGTTTGGATCATACATTCACAGTTAATATATGTGAACATAAGTCCCTTGAAAGGATGCGGTTTGTTAACAAGGGTCTATTTTCCTTTCCATGCTTGCAGCATTGAAGATAATGTGAAGACTTCTGCAATGAGATAAAAGATGACAATCTCACAAGGGCTGGTGAGAACACCACGCAGGGGAGAGGGGCTGGAAGTGAGAATCACAGATATTGTGTGGAGTTTTCTGAAACACATCATTCAAATACGTAGCAAGAAAAGGGGAAATATGCTTACAACTACTTTGTTTCTATTCTTTCACATCCCTTCCATTTATTTATTTTTTTTTTTAATTCCTGAAAGTTCCTTGTTTAAATTCCTGTCTTAATAAGAAACTAACTGCACACTCAGAGCCCTCTGATGCAGAGCATTTAGAACAGATTGGAATCAGAACCACATTGTTAGGGACCACATCACTATCCCTGAAGAACATAAATTCTTGTCTTGCTTTTAGTACACAGATCCCTTCTTGCCTAATGGTAGAGGAGAGGAAATAATAAAGAAAAATCCTACTTTCCACTGTGGGATAGTTATTCTATCAAAGAAGAATTCCCCTCAATCTCACTTCTTCTTTTGCAGCCCATCCAATCCATTCCAATCCATCTTGTCCTTCTGTCTAGCTATCTGAGATGATGATCTAACCAAGTACATTCCTCTACTTCTAAAACCTACAGCAGGGGAATTTTCATGTGTGGTAGGTTGACCTCTGCACATGACTCAGACCCCCACAGCCTCTTGCTTACCTCTCCTCAATGGGATTGGGGAGAGAATGAGAAGGGAAAAAGTTAGAAAACTCATGAGTTGAGATAAAGACAATTTAATAGGGAAAGCAAAAGCCATACACACAAGCAAAGCAAAACAAGACATTAATTCATTACTTCCTGTGGACAGGTAGGTCCTCATTATTTTCCAGGACAGAAGGGTTTCATCATGTGTGACAGCTACATGGGAAAACAAACACCATTGCTCCAAACATCCCAGTTTCTCCCAACTTCTATTGCTAAGAACAATGATATATAGCATGGGATATAAACTTGTGCTGGTTTAAAGATAAACCAGCAGGAGGAATGAATCCAATTCACAAACAGATTATAAATCAGAATTATAATTTAGTAAAGGAAAAAAAAAAATCACAATCAGTACAAGGGTACAGAAAACAAAAGGTCCCTTTAACCCACAAAAACAAATGTGTGTGACCCAGCAGCCTGGGGCACAAACAGAATGGTAATTGTCAGCCCCTGTGCTAAGCACCACCTGGCCCTCCTAGGTACAAAGTAACAGGAAAGAAGAAACCTGTTGGTGAAGGTAATGGTCCTGGTCCAGTTGAGAGTGGCAGTCGCAGTCCTGCTGAGGCTCTGGTCCTCCTCTGGATCTGATGACCCCCCAGTCCCAAAAAACCCTAGTTTATATGTGCTTAGGCTCAGGTGGGAGTGCCCAGTACCTCCCCCACGGCAGGGAGTTTCACAATGGGTGATTTACACTCTGGCATATTTTTGGAATCCCTGATGGCCCATTAGCAGACATAACCCCTCAGTCTGGGTGTGGAGGTGCTGATAGCTCTCCGGAGGGGTGTTAACACACTGAGTCACTGATGTGAAGACAGGAAACCTTTCTTATCTCACAGAAGTTCCCAAACACCCACCCTGTAGCCTGAGGAGTCAGGTGTGCCCCAGGCAGAGCTGCAAATGATCCATTGTTAGCAGTTCATGAAGGGGGCCAGGTGGAACTCTATTTCATGGGGCAGGCAGTCTCTTTCCTGGTTCCATGGTTGAAAAAAGAGAGGAGGTAATCCCTCTGAGGCACAGGGTTGGTAGATGAAAGAAAAATTCCAAGATTTTAAATCCATAACAAAACTAAAAATAGATATATAACAATATATAATCCTGTTACAAATATAAAATTGGTGTGGTTTTTTTTCTTTTTTTTTTTCATTTCAACTCCAATTGCAACATTCAACTTAGATATCTGAAAAACTGCTTCTGAGGGACTGTGTGTATAACTCCTTAGCAGAAGCTGGTACTACAGAATATTCAGATAAATTCAATTCCTCTGAAATACAGTCTTGAGCTTTTCTTGAGATGTCTTTTCTCTCAAAGTCACTCTAAGATAATACAGGTGTGAAGACATAAATTCACAGTAGCTGCAGCTGGGGTTTTGAAGCTCAGTAATGCCCATTTTCTTCAGAGATGAACTAGGAAAATTAAAAAAAAATATGTAATTTGAAAATTGACTAGAGGGCTGACACTCCCAAAAGTAATGCTGTCAATGACAATTCTTGTTGTCCAACCTCTCCTTACATCAACAGTAGATAAAGAAGTGCATTATTTGTAACTTGATATTTTAATGACAGTTTTACTTTGTGATGGGTTGTTTTTTTGTAGGCCTTCCTTGGTAACCAGGGTCAAGATCTAGGAAGTATTCCATCCCATCTCTTTACGTAATCAGGTGTATATAAACCGAAGGAGGAGGTGTTCTCGCCCTTTTTTGCTTCTTTTCCTTCTCGGGCTCGCACGCTGACGAGCTCCCGGTGTTTGGGCCTGGCTTATCTGAGTTCAGCGAGGCCTGCTCTGGGGGTTGTTTTGCCTGGGCCGGTGGCGAAGGTTAAGAATCTGCCTTTCTAAGGAAAGTATTGAATTTACTATTGTATTTGTTATTTACTGAGTTAATTTCTGAATTTAGATTGTATATATATATTTGTTTTGTCTTTTTTTTTTTTTTTTCCCCTATTTTGTCTCCCTCTCCCCTTTCCCTTCCCTTGTCCCTTACTGGGGTGGTTTGGGGGTCCCTGTCTTGTTGTGCCTAGTATATAAATGTAATATATGTAAATATATATATATTCCTTCAATTTTCTCTTGCTGCTTTTTGCCGTTTCGGGAGAGGGAGGGGGGAATCTTTCTTGTGAGGTTTGGCTGTTGGCAGAGAGCCAACCCGAACTTTCACATCATCATACTTGCAGGAATTAACTAGGAATTAACATAGATGCAAATTGCATCATGAGTAGCACCATGAGATTAATCTGCTTTAATTTGCTGAGCACACGTGGAAGAGGAACATTTTGTTGCTTTTATTTCTGTAAATATTTAAGAAGTTTCAGTTGACAGATTGCTTGGTATTCAATCACCTGAGATGACTGTAACACACCTCTGATTTCTGCTGCCCTTTTCTTACGTCTCGCTACATAATATTTAAATTGGGTTTTGTTTGTTCACAGGGTTTTTTAGTATTAGAGAGCATAAGGGGTGATTTTGAAATGTGACATGCTTGTGTGGTAGATGATAAAGCAGAAGATCATTAGATGCCATTAAAAAGTTTGCAGAGGACTCAATCACTTTTCTAGGTGCTCGTCTTGCTGCTGATACCTACTAATGCTACCCCTCTTGCATGGAGCACCACTGAAGGAAGACAGTCTCTAATTGATTACTTCCATTTTCTGACCATCTGCAGAAGACACTTCACACTGCAAGCTGGTCCAACTACCCAATACCCCACACAAGTGAGATCTAACAATGAATTCAGTCAGAGAATGTGCACACAGCCTTTGGCAACTGCTGCAAGACACACAGTAGAGGAAATCCCACTACATAGATCTATAACTTTTCATCTTATTTCTGCTTTTAAACAGCTTTGCCGAGCTCTTTTGTTAGTGACTTGTTTGGCTTTCTCCTCGTTGAACACTTATGGGGTCCTGCATTAAGGAACGCATGCAGTGATATAAGTAGCATGTTTTCCTGGGCATCTGTCCTAATGATACAGCATAACTGGGTCACAGAGGTATAGGATAAATACATGTGCATTACAGTTAGCTGTCAGTTGACTAGAATTTTTTTTCCTGAAATTTTGGTGTCACTGAACTTCACCAGTTGAATTGGTTAGTGCTTGCCTCTGAAGAACTTAAAGCAAAGAGAAGCTTAACCTGGTGAAAAAGTTTCCCCTTAAAAAAAAAAAAGTCATACTGTACAAGTTCTGTTATAGATAGAAAAATTCTTACACAGTTCTAATGACAGACTGTTAAACTAATTCAAAGAAACATTGAAAAAATATATCTAACTTTCAGACTGGTAAATAATCTAACTTTTGTCATTATTTTTGCATTATATCAGAACCAAAATATTGCACATTATAAAAAGATTTACCTGGTATTTCAACTTCTTTTGCATAAAGCAACTATCAGGGACAAATCTGTTGGTTTCTTAGGTTTTTTTTTCTTGTGATCATTTTCATCCCATTCACTTCTCTTTTTCCTGATGTGATTTAGCTTTCTAACAGTAAGTCTTCAGATATAGACATGTGTGTTGGGAACCTGGTCTGTAAAGGTTATATTGTAACCTTTACATACTATATATAACCATATGAACCCTTACATATATATTATAGAATTTTTTTCCTTGTATTTCAATACAAGAAAAAAATCTATGAACTTTTACAAGTTAAGGCAAAGCATAGAAAATTCTGGGTTTTAGAAGAAATTTAATTTATGCTTCTCTCAAGCAAATAATAATTATAAATTATATAATATTAATAATAATTATAAATAAATAATAATAATTACCACTTTCCTAATTTTCTTTGCATTGCCATGTCTACATTAAAGGAATAATCAAAAAATAATGAAAAAATCTGCTTAGTACAGCCAGGGCCATATTGGGCCAAATCATTGAAGTTCTATACATGATGTCTGGAAAAAACCCTTCAATGTTCGAGTCCTTTCCTGCTTGATAGTATTCCACAAGGGCAGGCAACTTAAGTTATGTACTGTAATGCCATCTGAAGTTTGAAATTTATTCAATTGAGTAAAATGCATGGTTATTTCATCTCATTGCTACATCTACTTGTATGTAATAGTTTATAGTGAGAATGGTCATTTAAATGACTAATTCTCAATTGCCATAAAAATACATTTTGAAATACATAACTGAAATATTTTGGGAAGGCAAAAAGTTTCACTATCTTAGGTAGATCTGTACTAACCATCTAGAGAAGGTGAATTATTTTTTAAGGAGTTTTCAGTATTTTTCAGATAAAGTGTTCAGAAAAAGCTTTGCAATAACCAAGTATTATAGAATCATTCTACACTGACCTGTGTTGGCAGCCCTGAGAGTCTTTTTGATTTATTTTTAAAAGAAATTTATTTCCTGCAGCAAGTAGATGAGAGCCCATTCCAGAGAGAAACTTCCTTTAACCTGGTAAATAGAAATGAGATGAGATATTGTTTCAATCACCAGTTAAACATCTTGTGGGGGTGGACACAATGTGGTTTTGTACAGTTTGACCTGGAACTGTTGTTCTCAAAGATTGAAAATAAGTGCACCACTTAAAGTCACATACTATACTGGGCATCAGAAGCAGCCAGGCTCATGGAGGGTCTGTTCAAACAGCTCTGTATGGTGACAACAGCCCTGCTTCTTATCTCTTATCTGGCAGGACTCATCTGAGCCATCTCAGATTGAATCATGGAAGTTATAATGGGGTGAATTCAGAGAGGTCAAGCCCAGGGTATATAACAAGGGATAGAATTTCTGTAGCTACCATTTTTCTTCTGATTTACAGAGCTTTACGTTTTGATACTGTAAAGCTGTGATCCCACAAAGACTGCTGCTCACCTCTGTATGGCTGCTAGATGTATCTTCTCAGAAGTATATCTATACTAAGCTTTCTTGTTCTTCTCACTGTTCCCGTCCTAGTATGAAGGCAGTACTGAACAAAGACCACCAAGGTTTATGCCTCAAGTTTGTAATATATAGTGTTTTCCTAGAGCCATGGTCACTGACCCTGAGTATGGCATGAGAATCACCTGTGAAGAAATCTGTACTTTTGCTGACAGAGATGGAGAGAAAGGCTCCCAGATCATAGTACGGTAACACTTTCCTCATTGCACCACATAAGAAGACCCAATACACATGGGAAAAATTCCTGAAATCAATTTCTGCACATTAAAATGTTGCAGTATTTTTCATAGTTTCATTTTAAAACAAAAATTAGATAGAAATCTGAAGTGGTCTGGCCAGTGAGCTGAAGACCACTGATAAAATCATAAAATTGTTAAGATTGGAAAAGACCTGTAAGATTATGGAGCCCAGTTGTTAACCCAGAACTGGTAAATTGGCCACTAAACAATGTCCCTAAGTGTCACATCTACACATTTTTTTAAAACCTCCAGGGCTGGTAACTGAACCACTTCCCTTGGCAGCCTCTTACAGTGTTTGACTGCCCTTCCAGTGAAGCAGTTTTTCCTAATATCCAATCTAAACCTCCCCTGATGCAACTTGAGGCTGTTTCCTCTCATTCCATTACCTGAAAGAAAAGGCTGACTGCCACCTCACTAAAGGTAGTTGTAGAGACCGTAAGATCCTCCTTTTTTTCCAGGCTAAACAACCTCAGCTCCCACAGGTGCTTCTCATTATCCTTGTGCTCCAGACCCTTCTCTACCTTCATTGCCCTTCTCAGGACGCACTCCAGTATCTCAATGTCTTTCTTGAAATGAGGGGCACAAAACTGGGCGCCAAATTCAATGGGGGCCTCACCAGTGCCAATGACAGGGGGACAATCACTGCCCCGGTCCTGCTGGCCACACTATTTCTGATACAGGCCAGGATGCCATCGGCCTTCTTGGCTCATGTTCAGCTAGTCATTGGCCAACACCCCTAGGTCCTTTTCCACCAGGAAGTTTTCCAACCATTTATCCCCAAGCCTGTTGTGATACATGGGGTTGTTGGCACTGAAGTGCAAGACCCAGGACTTTTTTTTTTTTGAACCTCATACAACTGGCCTTGGTCCATCAATCCAGCTTCTGCAGATATAACTGCATTCTTCCTGCCCTCCAGCAGATCAACATTCCTGCCTAACTTGCTGTCCTCTGCAAACTGAGTGAGGGTACACTAACCTCCTCATCCAGGTTGTCAGTGAGGATAGTAAACAGGACTGACCCCAGTACTGCCCATGGGGAACACCAGTGGTGACCAGATGGATGTAGCACCATTCACCATGAGTCTCTAGGCCATCCAACTGGCTATCCAGACAGTTTTTTTACCTAGCAAAGAGTATAGCCATCCAAGCCATGAGCAGCCAGTTTCTCTAGAATGCTGTGGGAAACAGTGACAGAGGCTTTACTAACATCCACAACCTCTCCCTTCCCCACAGAGCAGGTCACTGCTCGAGACTCCAAGTCTCAAGCAATGAGGTCACCAAGGGAGTTTTACTTTAAAAATATACAAGGCTCCAACAATATCCACCTTCAAGAGATATTTGAAGAGCCTTCAGTTCTTTTAACACTTTAAGAGAGAACGCAAAGGAGAAACACTGCACACATTTTCTCAAGAGGTACTTTACTGGTAAAGTTTAGGGAATGAGAGCTCTTGGCAAAAGCTTAAAGGGTAACATAAAACCAAAACAAAGCATTCCACAAAGCATTGACTTAGCACATGCTAACCCACACAATTTAGCAAAATCCAACCCTTTCAGTCTCAAGATATCCAAAACATTAAGAGAGGAGATTAAGAGAAAAAAGAAGGAATAAAGAGAGAGGAAAAGAAAATATCATAGCTCCAACCAGAGTCATGTGGCATCTTCCACATGGCAAGATGATAGGGCTTGAGCCAAGATGGAAAGCACAGGTTGCTGCTTTTATTGCTTTGGCCTCACTGTGGCCACTCCTCCCAGGTGGGACTTCTGGCCCACTGGCCTCTCTGGGGCTTGGGGGCAGAGTGATGAGTGGTGTTGCCTGTGCGTGAGCCAACTTGAGGCTGTGGTTTGGGTGTGTTCCTGGGCTGCCTTTGACTGACAGCTGTTCCAGGGTTGCGTCAGGGGTCTCACAGGAGCTGAGATATGGGATATGGCTTTACTTCACCACTGTGAATTCAACCTATCACCTCTGCGCCCCCCACACACATACACTTGAATTGGTCTGACCCAATAAATAATATAATAATCCAGTGTCTCACAGTCACCCTGTCAGAAAAGGAGATCAGCCCAGTCAAGCAGGACCTGCTTTTCCTGAATCCATGCTAGCTGGACCCGATTATCTGGTTGTCCTGCATGCGCTGGCTGCCATATTGTTGCCCGAACCACAGAAAAACACAAACCAACAGGGTGTCAGTTTATGCGGTGCTTTATTCGGGGCCCGGGAACCTGGGGATCAGCATCCCAAATCAGGATTCCAACGAGCCTTTGTTAGAGACAGTTTATATATCCCTTTTTGCAGAAGTATACGTGCATAGAAACACACAATCTTATCCATAAATCAGTTACATAGATTACACATATACAATAGATAATCATCCCCACCACCATAAATCTGCCATGGTTGTCTAACACAGGATACTGTTTAACTTGCTTGCCCACACCAACCCCACACTGAAAACTCCCCCTGCACCTGTTGATTCTAACAATTTGTTCTTACTACAAGTTCTATATACTTCACTAATTCTTTTAATTATTGTTCTTCTGTTCTCAGCACATTCTCAACAGTTTCTAAATCCCCGTGGATGTTTCAAGTTACCCTTCCTGGGCCTAGTTGAACCGCTCAGACCTTAGCCTAACTACCTCTACAAACAGTTTATTTGCAACAATATGATGGCTGCAAAAGGGAGAAGTTTGCTCACTGAGGATGAGGAGGAAAAGAAGTGTGAAGAAAGAAAATAATCATGGTCCAAGCACTTCAAAAACTGAACTGAAGTTCTTTGAAGTGAACAAGTGAAAGAGAGGGCACTCCCACAGTGTAATTCTAGGGCTATCCATACTTTGCCTTGAAGATTCTCACTGACTTTTAGCCCAATCCTCATGCCATTCTCAAGGATATAGACTAAAAAAATTACAATAAACTAAAATCAAAACAAACTCTCTTCAAGGCAAAAAGAGCATTTAGCCTGTAGAAAACATATGAAAATGCCAAAAGCATATGTTAATTATGGGATATGCTGAAGGCACCATATGCTTTATCAGGCGTAGTCACTGAGCTCACAGTCATCTCATTCAAGACAGCAAAGCAGCAACACATTATGGCCATGCCACAACTGGCTTGTTACAAATGAAAGTTGTTAGTCATGGATACTCTTCATTGTCAATATCTTTTCACTAGGCACCAATTCATTGGTTTTGTTGCTCTTTTACTTTCATAAACAGGTTCTATGTAGGTGTACAAAGACATGCAGGGGAGAAAACAAGTAATTGAAGGAGAAGTTGTCAACTTTTCATATTTCAGTCAGTAAGACCAGCCTACAAGAGAACTGTTCTTTCAAAAAAGTTAAACATTATAGATAATATGCCATCTGTAGATTAAAAAGTGACTTAATAATCACAATTATCTAAAAGTTTTGTTATTTTCCATGCAAGAGCAGCACTGTTCTCAGTATCTACAAAATTCTTCACCTGTCCCTGCCCTCAGTTCTTTCAGCTAGCTAGGTGGATGGACTCTGCACCCTGTTTGTACAGATGTTGAAATGAAGAGTTGCCAATTTTCCAGCTTGCTATGGAGTCATTATCCTGCAACACTAAGGAATTTTCACCTCTGAGAGTGCAGAGGATGAATATACAGTCAAGAGAATGTGGGTTACAAAGCTGCATGAACCACAGCAAAACAATTGCTGACAGCAATATAAATGTTGGTACCTCCAGAAATGGCATTGTGACAGTTTATCTTGGAAGACAATTTTCAAGTTCTGAGACCAGAAATGTCCAGCACTGACGATAATAACTTGTAAAAAACTTCTTACCAGGGTATTCAAGGCCATGGATTAATGCAGTACTCTTATTAATCTTAATTAATGTCAGCTCTTTGGGGTGACACTGAATGAAGATATGTGACCCAAAAGAGTCTCCAGTAAAACTGAGAATAATATGTATCTGCATTTAGTCAGTGGAAAAAGTAAACAAAAACAGCAACAAAACCCCCAAATAAACAAACAAAAACCACAAAGAACAAACCACTGTGGATAACAGTAGGAAAAAGAACAGATGGTGCAAAGCCTCAATTACCCACAATGAAAACCATGGTGGATGTTCTGACCTACTTTGCAGCAGATCTGTAATCCAGGCAGCTTCAAAAGGGAAGTGACCCAATGGACTGGAACAAGAGTGCAGAAACAGTTGGCTGTGACCTCAGTGCCAGTGCCAACGCAAGAGCATTAAGGCAGGAGTATCTTTCAACTAACAGAAATTATTGATCATCCCAATACAGAGAATAATCTGATCCTGTAGCAGATACAGGCTTTCAAGAGTGCTAATTATGCCATTATCGGTAGGCTTCAGCAACTCAGTTACACTTATGTGTATCAAAGACATCTAAGATACAGCTGACATTGGCACCAGCTAAACCAAAGTCCAGGCATACAATAGTGACTGCAGAATCACAACATTACCATCCTAGGTGTTTCCAGCACCCACTGACATACTTTTGATAAATCAGGTGCTAACAGGAGTTAAGCCAAAGGGAAATAGACATAGCCTTATTCTCCAGGTAAACATGACTTCACGGTGTAATAAGGATAATTGTGACTCTTCTCTCTGTCATTCATTGAGATGGTGAGAATGATTGGTAAGGTCTGACAAGTAGTGGAGTGCTTATGCTTATATATAATATGATAAACCCTGGTGGCAAGGCACAGACTGCCCTGAAATGAAAGCAGAGAAGAGTCAATGTAATGTTGAAAACTCAGGGTGGATTGTGAAGGCACAAAAGACAGAAAATGGAAGCTCTGTAAAACTGTAATCAGATCAAAGGAAGAAGTGTCAGTCCTATGTCCATGCACACAGGTAGAGTCATTATGCCATTGCTTATCCAGCTGTATAGAGGAGATAAAGAACTCTTTTATGTATTGAGAAAATTGCAGATCCTAGCAAAATATCTGGAGACTCTTGAGTTGACTTACAGCCAGACGAGTGTACCCCAAATATTCAGTATCTTTGGCAAAAATTTCAGGGTTGTTTCACACTGAAAATGTGATCCTGGAACATAAGACAAATTATAATGGTTTTCAAGTTAAGCAATAATAACTATTTATTTTTAACCCACTGTTAACTGCAGTCCACAATAATCTGTTGCTTTCTTTTTTATTTAAATAGTACTTCTTTTTTTTTCCAAATGCATCCAGCATTGGCTTTTTCTAAGAGAGATTTTGTAGGGTAGTGACGAGGTGCAAATGTATAAAAAGTGAGACTAATTTTAAACCTATTAGACTGAATAAAATTGGAGTTAAAATCACACTGCCAGTGTTGATTGCAATATTACTGGAATAGCGCCAAGATATATGCAAAGCACACAACTAAATAATGTTAAAGTTTTAAGACTGATTTTGAATTAATTGATTTATAAAAAATAGAAATACATTTATATGAGATCTTTCAAAACTGTATTGCCAATGATATGTATCAATCTGGCATTTTGCTCTAAAATGGCTAAATGTTGCTTTTTAAGCTTTGAATTAATTGGGCTCAGTGGAGTGATTAGTCAGAAACTAACCTTTTTGGTAACAAAGTGAAATCAGAAAATAGGCAATAACTTTGTGTTCAAGTAAATTTAAAAAAAAAAAAAGTTCTCTAAGCACAGGCACTTGCAAAATTGCACCTATCCAGCAGAATAATATCTAATTTAACACATTTACTAAAGATAAATGATTTTTCCTGATCAAATTATATCAGGATGAATAATTTTATACTATATAATTGGTGAGCTGGATAATTCAATAAGCCCATTTGCTATGGTTGACTTCCTTTCACAAGTAGAAATTCTGTAATGAGGAAGGCAGTTTTGTCAAAACAGCTGCCAAATGGCAGTAACATAATAAAAGAAGCCCATTAATCAGAAAATTAATTAAACATTCCGTGTATGTAAAACCTGCTGCATACTGAGAAAATGTGAATGGCCTGACAACAGCATTTGTAACAATTTATTCATTGGAGAATTGTAGGAAACTACCAATGTATTACAGCAATATTCAAATACAGCTATTCTACAGGAAGAAAAGGACTCATTTCTAAGGTTAATTGGCTAAAAAAATAATAGGGAAAAAACCCAAAACATTTCTATTCTTTTTCTTTCTAATCAGAGTACAAATACTGCAGGGTACCATTGCGCTCTTCTTGTCTGAAGTGGAAAGTACTGCTATCAAAGAAGACCAGAGAAAAATGCAGTAGTAATATGGGTGGTGGGTATCTGACCTCTGGCATCTCTCAGAATCAAGTAGAATTTTAGTATGAGCTGGGATTGAGATATTCTGCAACTTGTGACACTGAGTGAGCTACACAACAGTTTTGGATGCTTCTGAAAATAATTGGCAAAGTGTCTTCACATTTGTCAAAGACATTGATCTATTCTTGACACTTAAGCTTCCTAATAGTAATTTTGAAATCAATGTTGGTAATTTTCCTCAAATTAGGTTATACCTTGAAGTTCAAGCTGAGATGGTGGGTTTATGACATTAAGAATTTGGATAAAAAAATGTTTAGGGGAGATTTTATTTAAAAAGTGGCCCAGTAGTCTTAAATCTAATGCAGCCCAAACACAGTGTGGCATGTGGTCAGCATAAAATAGATGTATTTTATATAGCTTAGTATTGAACAGCAGAATTTTCTCCCTCGGGGGAACTTCATATTGTTTTGGGAATTAATGTGGAATTTTGAGATGTTTGCTCCCTTATTTTTGACAGAATAAATCTTCAACAGATGTGCTGCAAAACCATTTTTTATGGGAATAAAACGTGCCCTAATTTTCTGGGCTATATAATCACAGAAGATTACAAACAAGAGTTCCAAAAGCTTTTAATGAATTTAGACCCTCTAGTTCCTTTGAAAATCAATGAGAGTAAAACAGGTAACAGCCTTAAGCACTTTCCTTATACCTGCATAATTGAGTTTGAAATAAATGAAAGAAGTAAACTTCATGGCCTCATGTGCAGTGTCTGCTACTTTTAAATAACATTCAGCATAACTACTTCTTTTTATTTCATATTCTTTATTTCTTTTTTAAGTCAGCACTGAGCAGAGACAGGATAATACAGCTGGGGGGAATCCCAGGCCCATGATCCTTATGAACTGAAAATTGCTCTGGCTTTTGGAAAGCACTGTTTCCAATACAGTACTTTTGAAATGCCCTTTCTTTTCAGCACCAGATGTTCTTTTCCCTGCCATGTATTTGATTTCAAGTAACAAGAATATTTCTATTTATAATGGTGTGTCTGGCTGACTGGATAGAATACCTAAATTATTTTCTGTGCTGCATAGATAATAAAGTGATCCAAGAATTTCTGTAGTACCATATAGAGAAAAGATTAAATCAGAGTTATATGGCACGGATTAAATATAATATCAGAATTATTTTTTCCCTCCACATTTTGTTATGGGAAATGATTTATGCATAGGTAATTAGTGCTTGAAGAGTTCCTATATATCTTCTCTATGGAGGTCAAGATCATGCTGAAATAATGTAAAGTCACCTCTTAGTTCCTATAATACATTTTATTATTACTGCAGTATCAGAACAATGGGATATTGAAAATTAATAGATTATGGAAAAAAATCCATTGTGGAGACAACACAGCAAACACATTACATTAATGAATAATAGCTTTCTTGAATGTGTTCCACTCAAAATATTTTAAAACTGTGTCTCCAGCTGCAGAAATAGAATGTTGAACTGCAGCCATGAAAACCACTGAATCATTTGTTAGCTTGCCAGAAGTAGAGAGTGGTTTGATGGCACAGTGGGTTAACGCATAAACTTTTCAAACTGGAGGAGAGTTATGTCTAGATTTAGGTCAGAAGAGAAACACATTCAGTGTATCAGCTTGCTTTCTGTGGCTAATTTGTCACCTGCACAGACATATTTTATTATTGACAATCTGCTCCAAAGCAAAAAACAGACAGACATAGCAAGACTATTGCAATTAGGATTAAGAGTATACAAAGATTCAAAGTGACTGTGTAAATGACACCTAACTCCTTCCAAAATATTATTGCCCCATTTAGAAAGACATAAGACAAAGGCTTCCGCACAAAATACAGAAACACTTAAATATTTGCCTTTAGAATAACAGTGACCTTAGGGAAGAAATCACAGTTTTATGTGAAGCAGGTAAATGAATCTCCAGACTTTACATCTTTTGGGGTGTGATGGGTTGTGTTTTGTAGGCCTTCCTTGGTAACCAGGGTCAAAATCTAGGAAGTATTCCATCCCATCTCATTACGTAATCAGGTGTATATAAGCCGAAGGGGGAGGTGTTCTTGCTCTTTTGCTTTCTTTTCCTTCACGGGTTAGCTTGGTGACAGGCTTTCGGTGTTTGGGCCTGGCTTATCTGTGTTCAGCGAGGCCTGCTCTTGGGGTTGTTTTGCCTGGGCCGGCGGCGAAGGTTAAGAATCTGCTTTTCTAAGGAAAGTAGTGAGTTTACTATTGCATTTGTTACTTACTGAGTTAATTTCTGAATTTAGATTGTATATATTTGTTTGTCTTATTTTCCCTATTTTGTCTCCCTCTCCCTTTTCCCTTCCCCTTGTCCCTTATCGGGCTGGTTTGGGGGTCCCTGTCTTGTTGTGCCTAGTATATAAATTTAATATATGTAAATATATATATTTCTTCAATTTTCTCTTGCTGCTTTTTGCCGTTTCAGGAGAGGGAGGGGGGAATCTTTCTTGTGAGGTTTGGCCGTTGGCAGAGAGCCAACCTGAACTTTCACATGGGGTAACCAAAATAGACCTGTAATCTTTAAAATACTAGTAGCACCTGACTTATTACATAAATATACAGCAAAAGAAATTACCTATACAGACAGACATATGAATAGGAAATCTCTGCCATTGCTACACAAATGAGTGCTATGAATAGACAGAGTACAGACTTTTTGCTCCACAGATACCTTCAAAGCTAGAATAAACAAAGCTGTGCTGCTGGAATGCCAGAAAGTATGTATAGTAAGAAGGCACTTGTCATCCCAGAAACTTTGCACAAAGCTATAGACATGTGCTGTGGGAATGCCATGGGAGAAAGAAGCATGGAACTGCAGTGTTGTTCGCAAGCTGTGACCCTGAGCCAGGAGGTGTTTTGAAGGGTTCATTTTTGCACAAAGAAGGACCTTCAGGGAAGGGTGTCATGGCAGGTGACACCTGCGCAGAGTCAGAGATGTCTGTGCTCAGCTTCTGTGATCTGTTTATCTGGCACTCATGGAATCAAGAAAAACAAAGTGCAGCAAATGGGGGCTGGTAGGGATGCAGCTGTCAGCTGGCATGGCACGTGCAGGCACCCAGTGCTTGCTTTTTATTTTTTTGGAGGGCTACTGTCTCCCAACAGCGATTGTATCTTAGTAGGGTACGGACTGGGAGTCACGTGGTGGGATGAAGCAGAAAACATGGCCTGGATGCCCATTGAATGGTCATAGAGTTTTCCCTCATATACCACAGGGGTCAACCCTAACAGAACTTCTGAGGAGGAATGCAAACCAGTGAGATGAAGGGCTGCAAGTAAGGCCAAGTGCTCCTCCACGGTCTGAGCAGGATGGGATCCTCAGTTCTGGGATGTGTGCTCTGGTGGATTACAGGGGCAACAGATGCAGAAAGAACACAGCAGGCTGTACTACTGCAGAAAGAGTGAGAAGGGTATTGATAGGATGCAAGCAGAGACTATGTAGGGACAAGAATTGATACCTCAGCAGTGATGATACTGGATGATGAAAGGCATGGATTAAAGAAGAGAAAGATAGTCACTGGCAGAAAAAGGCACCGTGGAAACTCATGCCCTTTGGCAACAGCAAATCTGTTCCCCCCTCCTCTAGAAACATTTGAATGATCAACAGTCAGGATGTTCAGAAGCAAATAGGAAGAAAACCAGTATCCACTGCAAGGGGCAACCGTGTCAGATGCTCCTGCTCAACTCGTCATGTCCATCAAGGAGACAAAGCAGTGAGCATCAGTAGCAGGACACTCCTTTCTGCAGAAGGCAGACCTGACATGCAATCAGGGGAAGTTTGCTACTTGCCAGGAGTTAAAATCCTTTATATCACAGAGAGGATGCCAAAACTCCTCAAGATCAGATACTGCTATTTGTCCTTCCATGTAGATGTCAATGATACTGTGACATACAAAAGATCAAGCAGAACTACAGAGCTCCAAGGGCTAAAGCAAAGGTGATAGGAGCTTGGATTGTTTCCTGGGAATCCTGCCAGTATAAGTCAAAGGTATAGGCAGGAGCAGGCATAACATACAATCAGCACCTGGCTGCAGGAAGGCCTTTGGCCCCTGTGACCCTGATATGCTCTTTGAAGACAATTCAAAGGTTCTTGCCAAGACATCTTTCCCAACTGGATGTCTAACTTTACAAGGTAGAGTTAAAACTTGATGTCATGGGGAGTGTTCTCAGAAACCAGGAATCAAGAGGGTACAGGACAAAGCATTTGAGAAGCATAGCTGTGGGGGATTCTCCTGCACTCTTGTAGAGTCCAGGGCCAGGGCGCACTTCATCTCAAATCTGTGCATCAGTACTTACACTGTCAGGAACAGAGTAGAACAAATAAAATTACACACGCCATCCCACAGTTACAATGCATTAAGAAATAAAAAAATGTGATGGGTTAGGTCATGTGACAGGACTCCTTCAATGTGCAAATACAAGCCCTTCTGGAAAGAGAGAGAGGATAAAACAGGAGGAAGGATTGCACCCTCTGCAGAAATGCAGTCTGAGTGAGTAGACATTATCTGTGCTTTGCCGATTGCCTTTGGGTCCAAATAGAGAAAATGTCTCATGGCAGAGAGACCTTGTGGTAGGTGTCTCTTACAGATCCCTGGATCAGGAAAAAGAGGTAGGTGAAGTCCTCTTCAGATACCTCAAAGCAGCTTCAGACCTGCTGGCCCTGGTACTCCTAGTGACTTCAGCACCATGTTTGTTGGAAAGCAACACAGCAGTACAAAAGCAATGTAGATTTCTGGAACGTACTGATGTCAATTTCCAAAACCAATCCCAGTAAATACTTATTAGGTCGGAGTGATATTCGACTACTACAGCTGTGTACAAGTAACGAAGATTTGTGGGTGTGCAGTAGTGCAGTGAGGAGAGAAGCTCTGCTGCAACTCAAACTGATAAGTGATATAAAGAATAACATGAAAGTCATCTGTAAATGTTACTATGAAGCAAAAATACAAGGAAGATATAGGTCTACTGTCAAATGGGACTGGCAAGTCACAGCAGGGACCCAGACAGCAGCTGCTTCATTCACCTCAGTCCCGGGTCACTAACATCAAGGAACAGTAACAAGGGAAATGGTGAACTGCTGATGATAGAGTTGAATTAGGGACCATCCATACAAAGTATATATAGACAAATTCCTGATGACCACTTGAGATGTATCCAAGGGTTCTAAGAGTGGTGGATGGCAGAATGACAAAATAATTCCTTTGAAAAACCTTTGAAAAACTACAGGCATCAGGAGAAGCCAAACAATCAGAAAAATATTTTGCCCAACTACAAATATTGAGAAGAAAATAAAGGTCAGAGAAACTGCAGACAATCACCTCTACTTCAGTTTCTGGGAAAATTAATGAAACGGTCCTTAGGGAAGGACTTCTCAGGAGCATGAAGGACACAAAGGTCCTGGAAGAAGCTGATACACATTTACTAAGATTAAATCACCCTTGGCCAAACTGATTGCCTTCTGAAATGAAACAATTTGCTTAGTGAATGAGGATAGAACTGTGGATGTAATCTACCCTGATTTTGTCAACGTTTTTTGATGTGGTCTCCCACAACAAATTTCCATTAGACAAGTTTCCAAGCTCTCTGATGAACAGATAGATCACTATTGGGTACAAAGTGATCTAAACTAGCAGTCTCAAAGGGTGATGGTGAATGGTTCAAAGTCCTGCTGGTAGACATTAGATTCAGAGTTTTCCAGAAGTTTCTCCTGGGTCAGAAGCTGTTCAGTGTCTTTGTAAATTGTCATGCCTTGTAAATGATGGGACTGAATTCACATTCACCAAGTTTGTGGATGACACTGAAGTGGCAGGACAGGCAGATATGGTACAAGGAAGAGTCAGCATGCAGAGAAGCTGTAACAGTCTGGAAAATTGCAACAGCAAGAGTTGCATGAGGTACTGCAAAGAAACACAAGTCCTGCACACCTGAAACAGAATAATCACAAGCAGCAGGTCAAGCTAGATTCTGTCTCAATGGGGCCTTTTATCACTTGACAACAACCATTTGATTGTCTTTGTGAGAAAGAGAAGTGGCTTCAAAATTTCTGTATTGTGGCTCTCACCAATCTAATCTCTTTTCCAGGCCATCACTCGTGTAGTCTCCATCAAGCCAGTCAGGAGAGATGAAAAGACCAGAGCAGCTCTGGTGACCTGAGAGACTCTGAACCTGTGACTATGTGCAAAGTGGAAATCTTTCATGTACAGTTATCTTTCTGGAGATGTCCCCTCCAATTCACTTATGTTCAGTCACATTCCCGTCAGTGACTCAGACATAAGTCCCAAGTCCCTAAGGCAGATGTACATCAACTGTTTTTTACCAGGAGAAGTGACATCAATTCCCTGTTGGAGACTGTTGAGAGATGCAAAAGGACAGAAGGGACCAAGCTGTGATCTGTGAGAGAGAAAGAGGGTGTGTGTACCCTTGTCAAGAAGGTACTTTTAGACTCTGCCTTGTTTTAGACTCCGGCTGTCCTGGATAGTGAGAGAAAAGAGCTCAGGGTGAGGAGTGAAAGAAGTCCATCACAAACCAATATTGAAGACGTCCTCATGCATGGGGAAAGAAGGGATAGAGAGATGAAGAGAGGGGACATGCCAAAAGGTATATAAAGAAAGAAAGAAATGAAAAATGAAGAAAATCTGTAACAGTAATCTCTTTTTCATATACAGTTTCATACTAACCTATTTGAATTAGTCTCTCCTTCCAATGCCATACCTGATTATTGACACTGGAAAGAAAGTGAGGACAGATGTACTGCTTTTGATGACTTTTCATGTGCATAGTCAAGCAACACAATAAGTGCACAGTTGCTTTTATTTAAAATTAAACCCATAAAAATTTGCAAGAAGAAAAAATGAATTTGATGAAAAAGCAGAAGTTCAAGATCGATTTCAACCCTGACAAAGTAGGAGGTGGAAATTCATTGGGGGTAGCAAGTCACTTGATTCCCCAAAGTTTTATTTTCTTTGCAAAGTTTAGGGACAAGAGAGAAAAAGAGACCTAGTAAAAGACATTCAATCTGTTAAACCATACATAATGCTGGATCTACTAGGAATAGATACCTGGCATATCTTTGGAGTACTGCTTAAACATTCTCTCACAGAAAAAGGAAAAGGGTGAAAACAGTTCACTTTAAAATAGCTGGATGGAAAAGCAGAAACTAAGAATTTTAAAGAACTATTGTCAACTAGCAAAGAAAAAAGAAAAAGAGGATGGAAAGAAAAAAAATCTCACAAAAACTTGTGCACTGGAAGCATATGTAGTTGCATATTAATGATGGCATCTGTTATGTACTGACTTGAGTTCCCTTAACCACGGAATGTTACATAACCACTGTCAGGAGATTCAAAAGACTTCCATTAATTTGTGATGGCAGCAATTAGCAAGGAGGGTGTTAATACTTACTGGTGCTCAAGCTGTCAGTTTCTGGCTATTTTTCATTTGCATTCTTTGTAAACTCACAGTTGTTTACACAAGGATATGATTGCATCCAGGCAGAAAACAAAATTTTTCTTTATGGTATGGGATATTCCCAGACAAATGACAAATATCTTCAGGAACAGCTAAGGATATTTTGCTCAGAATAAAATCAATACTATATATATAAATCAGTACATAAAGAAAAAAGAGGAGATTCATGTTTGATAAAGTGTATTTCTGTCTGAGTCCATCTAAGGTTTTGCATGTACATGGTGACATATGTGCTCTGTGTAATTTGGCAATGTGAATAGGATGAAGTCTTACTGTTTACCAGATCTTGGTGAAATATATTTGCTTTAGCCACTTTTCATAAGGAAAAGCCAATTACTCAGAACTGATAATTCTTTAATGAAAACATTTATTTACAAACAGCTTTTCTGAAATGATTTCTCTGCTCAGACTTTTTGTGGTCAAGACGTGAGGTCAAATAACTCAAAGCTACAGGACTTGAAGCTACAGGGCATTAAAATATTATTTTCATGTAAGAATAAAACACAATAGCTGAATTGACAATATTTCTATGTCCTAGGATTAGTTACTCATAACATTCTAAAGAGCACAGTGGAGTCCAAGAAACTGTACAAAACAACATTACTATTACACAAGGTAACAATGACGCACTCTTGTTATTTTCCACTGCAGGTGATGCTCTGAAGAGGATAATGTAGACTTCAGTCATCTTAAAGTTCTCTTGGAGAAAACATCCAAGATGAGGGAGCTGTAGTTAGACCCAGCTAAATACCTGTTCATTTAACTTACCAGATTCAGTCATGATATTATGGAATGTACGTTCAGAATATGGTTTTGAGATAATTAGCCATTTGATAAATTTACAGTATCATCTAGTATCCTGAATTACTGGTGGAGTTTCAAAACATTTAGATGTTCACACATCTATTATAAACACAGTATTAGCCTATATTTGTAATATTTTTGTATCAAAAATGTCTGCAAATCTTTTGTGTACTGTAAGCATATGAAACTGTACATCCCCTTCAGGAATTAGAGGACAGCAACTGAGTTATATGAACTATCTTGCATAATGTTAAAAGGAGAGAATTTTTTTTCCTAGGAGAGCAGAGCAAATTCCATCAGCTACAAAGAATAGTTATGGGATCTTTTTTAATGACAAAATAAAAATCATAGAGGTCTTATTGAAAGACCCATAACACAGTAAACTACTTCCTATTTCATTTTTTCTACCTTAGTTAAATTTCTAGGTTTAACTGGCTTTATCAGAAATTGAACTCTGGATTGTATGGAACCTATTTCAATCTTAGCATAAAAAATACAGTGATCTATTCCTTATTAGGTCTCCAGACTGGACTGCTTGATAGCACTAGTTAAACAATACATGTTGAATTGAAAAGAGTCCCCATCACCTGCAGTGGTTTTCACAATCTTTATTTAAACATTCTATATCTTCAGTACTCTAAGATAAGCAGAAATAATATTTCTTGGGGTTTGTGGGCTTTNAAATGCAATAACTTCTAATGCTCAGTTTTAGCGATCACATAAATGCCTTTTATTCCTCTGTGATCATCAGCTGCATAGCTAATGTCAGCAGGAAATTCTGGATAACTGTACAGTAGGAGAACACCTGGGAATAGACAGATAAATCAAACAAATATAATTAAATTGCAGAGCTCATTTTCAATGGATGTTTTGGAAAACAAAAGAATACATGTGTTTTAAAAGACAATAAACAAATGGGGGATTGTTTATAAGCGACTATTAAACTTGAATGTCCTGGTGGATTGTCCAGCTCAGAAAATTCCTAAAGTATTTTTTGCTGCTCAGGAATAACAGAGGAAGGTTTCAAATAATTCTCTGTTTCTTAAAATTGTTCCTAAATGCTTGCCTTCGGTCACCACAAACAGCAGGATGGTAGGTGGCCAAGTAAGGACCTTTGGTCTACTACAGACTCCAGAAGTACTTAATTCACTCCCTGGACCAAGTTTTCCGAAGAAGAAAAACCATACAATTGTACCTTTTTTTTTCAGCTGCAGCCAAAAAGAGGAAAAGAGACAGTTGCGGCACTAACAGGAAAGGTGGTTCTCTGCTGTGTCACCAAACATGACAGAGACAAGCTCACAGACCTGCAGAATGTTAGTGCTACACTATGTAGTACTGCAGTGTATAGTAAGTATTGAAATAGCATTTGGAGCCAGGGAGTCCTATAAAATCAATGGTGGTGTGATGGGACTGTGCCACTATTGCTCTGGGTGGTTAATGAGAATACAAGTCTGAATATCCTTCTGTCCCCAGAGTATTGTAGAACAAAGAGGAGAGTGTCTCAGAGATCCATCTTTGTTTAAACAGTGCTTGGATACTGACAAGTGAAATAAATTTGTTAATGAATCCATGTGCCATTCTTACAGTAATTTCATACAAGGATTTAAAACTGCCCATCCTGTAACTCATAGCACAGCACATGTAGACATATTTTGGTCTTATAGCTTTGATTATCCATGTACTAAATCTCAATATGGCAGTGGGAATACCATTTGAATAGCTCAAGTATTTCTTGCCATACCAGAATTTGACCTGGGCGGGCTAATGTTAACTTGGGTAATCCTGTCTGCAAGGAACTGGACATTCTGGATTGCTATATAGACCCACCCACAGGTACTAGGGGCCAAGGCAGACACAAATTGTCTATCAGTCTTCACAAAAATGTTTTGAATGTATCATACCTGAACTCCCCATATAGAAAGTGTTATATGCTTAATTAAACTAATTGACTTCATTTTCCTTGTGTTTCAATTGTACAACAATTTATGGTAAGAAAAATGTTAAAGGAGCAGGCTGGTAGTCAGAGGTTAAATCTACATCTATACAGAACTTTATATGTCACCTGCATGACACTCCAGTCCATGCGGTGCTCAGACCAGCACTTGCTCATAGCAGTTGTTGGTTTCCAGGCTGTGAAAAATTACAGCTAGTGCTTCCCAGGCAGATCTCTAGAACAGAGACAGGAGAAATACACAGCAGAAGTACATGCCTGGCATGAAGATCTGCTCCTGAATATGGTGGTATACAGGGCTCCAGTGCAAGAAAGACTTCAGCTAACTGGCAGAAGTTCAGGAGAGAGACACCAAAACATCAGTGGGGAAAGGCAGAGTCGGGTGGGGTGTGGGGGGGGGAGGCAAAGAAATAGAGCTGGCTCTCTGGGGAAGGAGTGAAGGACTAGGTCTGATTCATCCTGGAAAAGGGAAAAGGCATCTTAGAGCAGCCCCTCAGCACCTGTGAGGAGGCTATTGAGGAGACAGAGATGAGCTCTTGATGCTGACGTACCACGAGAAGACAAGAAATAATTGCTGTGAACTGGAACAAGAGAGGTTCCAACTGGATGTAAGGAAGAGCTTTTTTCCCCTAAGGACAGCCCATCATTGGGACAAGCTGCCCAGAGAGGCTGTGCAGTCTTCAGCTATGGAAGTTTCAAGACCCATCTGGATAAAAGCCCTGAGCAACCAGTACAGACCACAGAACTGGTCCTGCTGCAAGCTAGAGGCAAAACTGTGGACTCCTGAGCAGCCTTCCAGTTAGAATTATCCTATGATCTTCCATTCCTCTAGTAGGTGTAGCTATTTCAAATGTAAAGACATTCACATTCAAATTCACAATTGAATTTATTCGAACTTTGTTCTTACTGAGATCAACCAGACTCTAATGTTAGCTGACTTTTTCAGCCTTTCTTTCTGTGAAGAAAGAAAGGGAAGACCACACAGACTTTGGTGTTGATATCAGAATTCAAGTAATGCTTCTACAATTTCATATCCCTGAAAAAAAATCTTTGACTTTATGAGTAATTGCAAGAATGGTGGCTCCTGAATGGCTCCTGTCCAGAGCACAAAAGTGTCTGGGCAATGTAAGGCAAATAGATCTTGCGTAGTGTAAGCACAGCTTTTTAAGTCCGCACTCGAGGTACATACTCAGATCTGTGTCCAGCACTCAGTACACTAGTATGTCTGCTTTCTGCAAGGTTCTGGCCAGAATTACAGTCTCAGAAGCACTACAAGTCACTGAGAGTTTCAAAGCACTTGGTGATGTTTTGCATACCCAAAAATATCCTGTTTTGTTTTGTTTTGTTTTGTTTTGTTAAGAATTCAGGGCAGAAAGAAAATTTCACAAAAAGAAAACCAAGAAAAACACACTCCCCCCAAAAAATCTCAAACAAGTCAAACAGCAACAAACTAATAGCAACAAACAACAACAAAAAGCCTTCAAAATGCCACTCACAAAGCCAGAGAAAATGCTGCAAGCTTCTTCTGTCACCAGATATATTAAACTTTGAGAATAGGAAAAAAAAAAGACTTTTTCAGATTAAAATTCAGACTACATTGACAAAACCAAGAATCATATCTAGATTATTCACTGTATTTTGAAATAATACATTTCTACTTTTGAGCTGCAATTTCTAACTTTTTTAAATGTTTGGTTTTAATGTTACTATTTCTCTATTGTTTTCTCACTCCTACGCTTTTGAAAATGCTCTTTATGCTCTTTAATACTCCAATAATAGTTCTCATGAATGCTAATGAAATTGCCTCTTTGGAAAGTGTGCTTACTATTTTTTATTAGAGTCACAAAGAAAAATTAATTCAGTGGGAAAGGTTTGTGGTGCATTTGGAAATTACCATTATTTTATATCTTAATAAAACAGGTAGGATAGAATTTTTTTCTTTAATATTATCTCCAATTCCAATTCTTTGTTACTTATTTGATTTAATTTACACACATAGGCAGTGTGTGCACCCATGGGCCTATTGCCATAAGGTTAATAATTAAATAACTTCTGGCTTTAGAAAGTCTATTTGGATTTTCTTTTTTATGTTCTTTTTTTCCATTTAATCTTACAGAAATTTGCTTCAATTCTTACTGTTCACTGTTTTCAGAATGGAGAAATTCTGCAGAAGATATGATATTCTTATCCATGGATTATCCATCTGATGCACAGAGAGTAAAGAACTCAATATATCAACAGCAGAAAATCTGTTGCTGTAAGAAAGGCTCTGCAGCACATTTTCAGGAGGGAAGACCTTTTAGGAAAAAGGACAGGTGTTCCTGGAATACAGGCTGCAGCACAACTATCCATTGCCAAGAAAATTACTCTTTTTGAAATGCAAAACACTTCATTAACTTGCAGTCAAATGAATATATATAATCAGGAGAATGTCTGAAAAGAAAAGAGTACCATCCCCCTGATTTTCATGGCAAAGCTCCTGTAACGATCAAAGGCAGCATTTCCATTTTTTTTAATTCATGTTTTTCTATGCTATAATTATTAAACTAGTCTAGTCTAGATTCTCAGTGGTTGCAGCATAAGCCAATGACTAGTGATAAAATAGGTGTGATTTAAAATATGCCTTGACCTGTGAAACTGTAGGATCTTTTAATTATACCTATTTTATCTCCACTATTCTAAAATACATTTTGTATTTAAAGATGAAAGCTGTACCTGTTTAGATGCAACTCATTCATCTCAATATAAAATATACTTCCTCCGTAATGACCCACTCAAATACTATGATGGAAAAAACTTAATATGAATGCTTCTACATTAAGATAGAAAATTATAAATTGGTGCATTAAAACTTCCATAAATTTGAAATTAATATCTAATTGTTCTGATTATATACTCCTTTAAAAATGCACAATATACCAAAACAAATGTACATAAACATTTCATATGCTCATCATAGGCTGGCTTCCATTTTACACATTGTTACTATCTGAAAGGCTACATTTCAATATTTCAAAATTACTGAAATTTAATCCTAACTTCACTAACCTGCTATTAACATCCTATCTTTGATCAAAAAAGCGCTTCAAATGTACAGGTCTAGCTATATATGCACTGTCTCAGCCATGTTAACTAAGCATAGCTGTCCTTTGGAGAAAACAGACAAATACAAACCCCTTAAAACCCCCCAGACAAACCAATAAATGTATATGCCTGAAACACTAATGTGAATGAACTTGTATATTTCAAAATTTAGTTAAATATAAAAAGGTTACTTTCTCTAACTTGAAGGGAAATTTTCACTTAAGCAAGACTTTTTAAGTTTTTATCCCAATGTGTTACACCAGATCAGACTGCTTTCAACTTTAAAAATCAACACCAAGAACAATTAGAATTTGCATCACCTTCAAGTTGCCTCCTGTCCTTACTGCAAGCAGACTAGGAGAATAATAAAGGTTAAAAGTTCTTTTGAAAAGTGCAAATCCACATAAACAGTTACCCTTTATTTCAAAAAAAACCACCAACCAATCAACCAACCAAACAACAAAATTCATTGCCCATCACAGCTATAAGGTGAAATTCCATGCCATCAAAGGTAGCACTTCTGTTATTGTTTTTGTTGTTGCTCATGGGGTTTGCCAAAGTGTTATAATTGACTAAATCCTACCTCTACTGGACTCAGTCCATCAAGGAGTGCTTTTATTGCTGCTCTTTTATTTACTCTAAGCAACTGCTTCCTGACCTGTAGTTTTCTTGATCCTATTCCAGACTCTGAGAGTGTGGAAGAAGAAGCAGTGAAAAAAAACAGAATAGGTCTATGAAGTGCTGTTGAACTTCATTATCTTTTCTGGAGTGGGACATACTACCAGTGGGATATATGCTGGTCTAGGGAGACTAAGTATGTATATATAAATTACAAAAAAAAAAAAAAAAGAAAGAATTGAGATTCTAGGTATTCAGAAGGAAGAAGATTAAAGTTTTAAGCTGCACCAGGGGAGGTTTAAGTCGAACATTAGGAAGAAGTTCTTCACAGAAAGGGTGATAGGGCATTGGAATGGGCTGCCCAGGGAGGTGGTGGAGTCACTATCCCTGAAGGTGTTTGAGAAGAGACTGAACGTGGCACTTAATGCCATGGTCTAGTTGACAAGGTGGTGTGCTGGACTTGATTTCACGGGTCTTTCCAACCTAAATGATTCTGTGATCCTGTGAAAGCAAAGCCCCAATAAACTAGAAACAGAAAATTATGTTTGAACTTAATTTCAAAAATAATCTAACAAAGAAGTTGATGCCTAAAGGTCTGGGGTGTGTTTTGTAAATTTTATAGATATGTGGTGTTTTGGAGTTGTAGGCTTTTGCTCATGTATTGAGTGGTGTTGGAAGTTGCTGGAGCTGTTTTCTCACACATTCTTGGGCTTTTCTGAAGGTCGTGGTGTTTTGCAGAGACACCTGTGGGATGGCTCCAAGACAGGATGAAGGAGGAGTTCAAGGGCCCTTGGGGCTGCTCCAGGCTTGGGGCCCTTGTGAGTGGGACAAGAGGGAGGATGGGAATCGTGATTGGTTGTGGATATCTTATATATTAATTATTTGGAAGATTGTAAGAACTGTGGAATCACTGGGGGCGGGGTTCATCGGGATCATCGGGATGCGTTGGGGTCCTTTGGGGAATCAGCGCATGTGTGGGCCTTATGGGGACCTGTGTGCCTCTGTGCTCCGAATAAAGGTAATTGTCTATCTCGCTCCACTAATGTTTCTCTGAGTGCCTATATTCCTGGATTTTAGGCATCAGAGTCATCATCTTGTCTGCAAGATAGCTGCAGAGTTGACTGAAAATGGCTATTTTAGTATAATTTAGGCAAATTAATTCACGTCTTATAATTTTACACTGTTCTTTTGTAGTTCCATACTTTCTGTCTTAAGTTGTTCAAGCTGATGCCTTGTATGAGCTATAGAACATTGAACTGTGGGCATCCAAAGTGTGAATCCATTCTAAATTGCATTGTGGCTGAAACATCCAGCATAGCATATTTTTTACAGAAAAGTGAAAAAAATAAAAAGTGTTTTCACATTTGTTGGAACTATCTTCCACCTCATTTCATTGGTTTGAGATTTAGATTAGGCTTCAAGTACCATATTTTGTGAAGAACCATTAAACTACACATTTCACAGTGAAGAAAATTGATCTAGACCTGTGCTTAAAGAAAAAAATAGTGATGTTAGCTACATTACACTGCCTAAGAACAGAAACTGGAAGAGACTGGTTACAGAGTTCTCATCTTACTACTTGTAGGCAACAGATGATAAATTCAGAAGGGGTCATAAAATCTCTATGCCACAAACTTCAGACTGCCTTTGACACTTTGTGGCAGGAAATACTGAAAGAGACAAATTACGTTGTCTTCCTAAACAGAGTAGGAAAATCAAGTATTTTAAAATATTTTAGTTCCCTTTGAAAGCAGAGATCTTGTTAGATAATGTTCTTAAACAGCAAACTATGCTACTGCAACTCTGTTGTTGAGTGCACTATATAAATAAGCATCTTGTATTTTGCATTCTTCAAACAGCCATCTAAATTACACACACACATTCATTAAAATAAGGTAGGATTCCATGCTTATACATAATTTTACCTGCCGCTGAGGGTCTGGGAACTTCTGCCTGACACTGAGGCAATTTCTGCCTGTTCAGCGATCAATTACTTTTGCATAGGACAGTGTTTTCTAGTCCCACTAAGCTTTCTGGGCATCACTTTCCTGGATGCCTTAGAAATGACAGAACTCTTCTGACTTATCCAGAATTAACTTACTCAGAAGGTGGAATGTTGCCTAGTGACAGGAATTCAGGGAGAAGTTGAGACCCTCACTAACAGACTGAAGGCACAAAGCAAGGCTGGGACAGAATGGATATTAGCAACAGAGATTGTGAGTTTGCAACTAAAGGGTAGTGCAGTAGCATGACTTAAAACAGGATCTTCGACTGATAGGATGGAAACTATGGACACGGATCAAATATCCCTCATGAAACGTACCAAAGAATTTGAAAAAATTATGAAGAATATCATCCAGATTGTGGTTGGGCACTGAAACAGAGAAGACATCTCAGCAGTAAGCCTTCCAAAGTTCAAGAAGAGTCTGGACAATGCTTTCAGGCACATGATTCTTGGAGCTGCCCTGTGCAGGACCAGGAGTTGGACTTCGATGATCCTTGTGGGTCACTTCTAGCTCAGGATATTCTATGTTTCTATGATTATGTATACTGGAATCATCACAACCTCCTCTCTGCTTAGGTAAACAAAATAGACACCTACAGTTATGTGGTGTAAACCATTCTCTGACAGTACTTCTCTTTTCATGTTTCATTGTTGTAAAGGATATGTTGGTTAATCTGGCATTTGCATTCCCAATACTCTATTAATTATTATTTAAAGATTATCTGTAATTTCTGATATCTTTGAAGAACCAAGTTACAAGAAACAAATTTCTGCTGCTGGTAAATCCCTTGGCAGACAAGCACCGAGTAAATGTGCTAAAGAATATGTGTGGCAAATTCAGAGAAACAGTTGCATTTACATAGTTAATAATGAAGAACAAAATGAGGGGGAAAGCTCACAAACATTTAGTCTGGGAAGATGTTGAAAAATATCCACTTTGTATAATAGCAAGTACTTAATGTTTGCATTTTTCCTTGATCTCTGAATTTTCTGGAGGTCTTATGGTTATTTAATATAATGTATTTTTAGACTGCCATGGTTCTCTCTGTGTGATTAGCTGTGGTTCTGGGTTTTTATCCTATTATATTTAATTAGAGCCTTTGTTTATATTATTTCTGTATTTTTGTGAAGCACATTTATTTGTAAAATGAAATATTTTCAAAAAAAACCCCATGAAATACCAGGAGTTACTTGTTTTGGATTCATAGTAAGAGGTGTTTTCAACAGCTCTTTAAAATCATTATGACAATTTCTAGCACTGCATTAGTAGCTAATTGGGTTGAACCGATCCTTTGCAAATTGAGACAGGGAATTTTTTTTTTTTTTTCACAGAAGATATCATTAGCTAGGAGCAGAAGTGATTCAGTGCCGGTTTGGAATCTGATATTCTGGTATTTTTTAAACACATTTTATGTATTCACAGTGGCTTGTGAGTGCTTCAGTGACTCACTACCATTGGAGCAGAATGATGAGTGTCATAAATTTTTTACTGAGAGGGTGACAGAACAAGCTACCCAGAGAGGCTGTGAAGTCTCCTTCTCTGGAGATATTCAAAACCTGTCTGGACATGATCTTGTGCAAACTGCTCCAGGTGGACCTGCTTTAGCAGGCAGGATGGACTAGATGATCCCCAGAGGTTCCTTCCAATCTCAGCCATGCTGTGATTCTGTGATTCTGTGAAAATGAAAGCACACGTTCTCTTCTCTGTACCTGAACTAGGTAATTCCAAAGGGAGTTATTTGTGATAGCTCTAAAGATATCTTTTAGATAGTGAAATATTTTTTATATCAAACATTTCTGTCACATCAGTGAACTTAGATATAACTAAACGAGGAGGTTTTTTTGGACAGGGTAAACACAGTCTAAAAATGAGATTTTATAATCTTTCCTACGCTGGTCAGGAAAACTGTCTTATAAAACATTCTGGCACACTGAATTTTAATGATATGAAATAAACTCAAATGCAAGGATCACAGCACTTCCATGTAAAGTACTGTTCAGTAAACCAACATCGAGGGGCAGTTCTGCATGCTCTCCTAGGCCCCTAGATAGTCAATTGCTGAGTCTGACTCACATGTAATTTTAATTCTTGCAAAACTGGCCTGGTTTGGGACAATACACTTTAATGATTAGTATCAAAATCCATCTTGAACATTAATGTTTTTTCATTCTTTTTGTTCCTTTGATTATTAGAATTAGCAATATGCAGAGAAGTATGCAAACCCATACAAATCACCAGTTTTAGGTATCTTCACCTGGCATTGAGCTGGAGCCTTACACCGTTGTTCAAACCTTGACCTAAAATTGACATGTATCTTTCAGATAGTTTAATAGAATACCTAGTTGGCAGAGCTATTCCAAATGCCAGAGAACATTAAATCTGTATTACTTTCTGTCTCTTTGCTCAATTTTGTAAGTATTTTCCTTTACTGTCCACTACTGCTTTTTATGCAAACCTTTCAAAAGATGTAGAGGCAACGAGCACAAACTGAACCAGGAGGTTCCACCTAAACATAGAGAAACACTTTTTCACTGTGAAGGTGATTCACAGGTTACAGGGTCTCCATTGTTGGAGATACTCAAAAGCTCTCTGGACAAGGTCCAAGCTATGGGTGACCCTGCTTGAGCAGAGGGGCTGGACAAAGTGACATCCAAAGGTCCCTTTCAACCTAAGCCATTCTGTGAAATAGTTATAAGCATCTCAAACACAGAAATACAGACAACGAGTAATAAGAGAATAAAGCCAAACAAAACGTGAAATCCTACAGAATACATCAGCCACATGGAAAATGTGAAAACAAGTGAGGAAAAACAAATCAGTTTTCACAATATTTTATTAAATTTCCTAAGTCAATTTTTTTTTAAGAGTCATATCCACAAAAAAAATTAAAGGACAACATATTTTAAAAGTTTACAGCACATTTTAAGTTTGGGATTAAATTAGAAAATTTCAGAGAGCTAGGTTGTGTATGATAACAGATCCAACACATAAAAAAAATTCAGAAAATTATTGTCCTAAATTTAGAATAACAACAATTTTGTGTTGCTGTCTTCAATAAGAAGATAAAAATATTATAAATTGTGTAAAAAAAAAGGAAAAAAAAAAGAGTAACATTTAAAAATTTATTAGAATATCTAAATAGAAGTTGAATAGCTTTGTTAGAAGTGAAAATGACAAGTGCAGAAGAAACCAATCTAAGCAATTTTCTTCTTTAACTGTAACTACCACATATTCCAGCACATAAAGTTTTGAGGTACCTGTAAAGAAATGATAATCATAAGTGGTTGCAGAGATAGAATGCAACAGTAATGGAGAGAGTTACAATATTCTAGCAAATCAAAGTGATTTCTTCATAAATTGGAAAATAAAACCTAACTATGTGGAACACAGTGACATATCACAGCTCAGCAGCCTCCTGCATGCCCTGGGGCTCATCCCACTTGCACTGGTATTGCACTTCCTCAAGAAGAGTGTTTCCAAACTTCCATCACCTACTAATGCTCATTCAAAATTATTGGTCATGAAGAACTGTATCCCAGTACAAGACCATTCATAAGTCTTCCTGTCAGTCTTTGGAGATGCTGTTAACTAACCGCTGCTTAAAAGTTCTGTCATTATTATTAGCACTGCTAGTTTAGGTATCTGTAAATAATAATAAAGGTACTGTTGCATTGATACCTGTTATTAGTCACACACCCTTCTTTACTTTCCTCTTATCTTATAAAATGCTTTTTTGTCTCATGGACTGCTAGGCTTTTATTAAGACATCACCAATTGGATGTGAAATTTAAACAGTCAGAATTGCTTCCTAAGCACCAGCTACAAGAAGCTCAATTCCTTTGATTAAAAACTGTATGCTGAAATAGATAACTATCATGTAGGAACTATTGAACCTTTACCTCAGAACTCAAAGGCTGACAGCTGTGCCACATAAATCACTCTCTCATTCTTCCTGATCATTTTGGCACGGTTTTGTCAATGGAATGACTGTCTTAGTGTAAGCATGCTTCATTATTTGCCTGACATATCAAAATAAGCCAAATAAAATTTGATTTTTAAGACTTTGCAAAACACCAGACTGTTCACTAAAGAGGTGCTTTTTTCTTACTGAAAAAAATTATCTATATTACTGTTATGTCGTCAAAAATACGTTATTGCTGAGAGGAGAAGTACAGACGTTATGATTAGGCAAAATCTAGAAGTTTCTACTTTTTTAAAAAAAGGGAAACTTTTTTTAATTCTATATGAAGACTAAAAAGAGTTTAGAAACAATGATTTGTAAAAGAAAAATTGTGGAAAAGTCATCTCAATTTAAATAAGTTGAACAGTTATTCTTTTATTACACTGAAAATCTTTCCAGTTTCTGTTTTATTGTATCATTTTTTGCACCAAAATACATTTCATAATGCAAAGGGATTTTTGAGAGAAAAAAAATCTTATAGCTTATAACGTTAACCATTTCTGTTTTCTTAATGAAGCTTAAAGGATGAGCACTATTTCCTGATATGACATTATTTGATATTGTAATAGTTGGGTGGATGAGAAACCATAGTCCTCCATCTTAAATTTTAATTATGTCTTTACTGCTGTTAGAATAAAAACAAACTCTTAGATCCTT
>VXBX01009108.1:1385130-1432397 GCA_013400415.1 Scytalopus superciliaris
TAGTTGGCAGAGCTATTCCAAATGCCAGAGAACATTAAATCTGTATTACTTTCTGTCTCTTTGCTCAATTTTGTAAGTATTTTCCTTTACTGTCCACTACTGCTTTTTATGCAAACCTTTCAAAAGATGTAGAGGCAACGAGCACAAACTGAACCAGGAGGTTCCACCTAAACATAGAGAAACACTTTTTCACTGTGAAGGTGATTCACAGGTTACAGGGTCTCCATTGTTGGAGATACTCAAAAGCTCTCTGGACAAGGTCCAAGCTATGGGTGACCCTGCTTGAGCAGAGGGGCTGGACAAAGTGACATCCAAAGGTCCCTTTCAACCTAAGCCATTCTGTGAAATAGTTATAAGCATCTCAAACACAGAAATACAGACAACGAGTAATAAGAGAATAAAGCCAAACAAAACGTGAAATCCTACAGAATACATCAGCCACATGGAAAATGTGAAAACAAGTGAGGAAAAACAAATCAGTTTTCACAATATTTTATTAAATTTCCTAAGTCAATTTTTTTTTAAGAGTCATATCCACAAAAAAAATTAAAGGACAACATATTTTAAAAGTTTACAGCACATTTTAAGTTTGGGATTAAATTAGAAAATTTCAGAGAGCTAGGTTGTGTATGATAACAGATCCAACACATAAAAAAAATTCAGAAAATTATTGTCCTAAATTTAGAATAACAACAATTTTGTGTTGCTGTCTTCAATAAGAAGATAAAAATATTATAAATTGTGTAAAAAAAAAGGAAAAAAAAAAGAGTAACATTTAAAAATTTATTAGAATATCTAAATAGAAGTTGAATAGCTTTGTTAGAAGTGAAAATGACAAGTGCAGAAGAAACCAATCTAAGCAATTTTCTTCTTTAACTGTAACTACCACATATTCCAGCACATAAAGTTTTGAGGTACCTGTAAAGAAATGATAATCATAAGTGGTTGCAGAGATAGAATGCAACAGTAATGGAGAGAGTTACAATATTCTAGCAAATCAAAGTGATTTCTTCATAAATTGGAAAATAAAACCTAACTATGTGGAACACAGTGACATATCACAGCTCAGCAGCCTCCTGCATGCCCTGGGGCTCATCCCACTTGCACTGGTATTGCACTTCCTCAAGAAGAGTGTTTCCAAACTTCCATCACCTACTAATGCTCATTCAAAATTATTGGTCATGAAGAACTGTATCCCAGTACAAGACCATTCATAAGTCTTCCTGTCAGTCTTTGGAGATGCTGTTAACTAACCGCTGCTTAAAAGTTCTGTCATTATTATTAGCACTGCTAGTTTAGGTATCTGTAAATAATAATAAAGGTACTGTTGCATTGATACCTGTTATTAGTCACACACCCTTCTTTACTTTCCTCTTATCTTATAAAATGCTTTTTTGTCTCATGGACTGCTAGGCTTTTATTAAGACATCACCAATTGGATGTGAAATTTAAACAGTCAGAATTGCTTCCTAAGCACCAGCTACAAGAAGCTCAATTCCTTTGATTAAAAACTGTATGCTGAAATAGATAACTATCATGTAGGAACTATTGAACCTTTACCTCAGAACTCAAAGGCTGACAGCTGTGCCACATAAATCACTCTCTCATTCTTCCTGATCATTTTGGCACGGTTTTGTCAATGGAATGACTGTCTTAGTGTAAGCATGCTTCATTATTTGCCTGACATATCAAAATAAGCCAAATAAAATTTGATTTTTAAGACTTTGCAAAACACCAGACTGTTCACTAAAGAGGTGCTTTTTTCTTACTGAAAAAAATTATCTATATTACTGTTATGTCGTCAAAAATACGTTATTGCTGAGAGGAGAAGTACAGACGTTATGATTAGGCAAAATCTAGAAGTTTCTACTTTTTTAAAAAAAGGGAAACTTTTTTTAATTCTATATGAAGACTAAAAAGAGTTTAGAAACAATGATTTGTAAAAGAAAAATTGTGGAAAAGTCATCTCAATTTAAATAAGTTGAACAGTTATTCTTTTATTACACTGAAAATCTTTCCAGTTTCTGTTTTATTGTATCATTTTTTGCACCAAAATACATTTCATAATGCAAAGGGATTTTTGAGAGAAAAAAAATCTTATAGCTTATAACGTTAACCATTTCTGTTTTCTTAATGAAGCTTAAAGGATGAGCACTATTTCCTGATATGACATTATTTGATATTGTAATAGTTGGGTGGATGAGAAACCATAGTCCTCCATCTTAAATTTTAATTATGTCTTTACTGCTGTTAGAATAAAAACAAACTCTTAGATCCTTGTCTACCTTTTTTTCTAGTCTTTAGTATTTGTAGAGCCCTTAAAATTCTTAAAATTATGGATTTTTATCTTCGTTTTTCCTCTTGCTTCCTTTTCCCTTGATATGTTCTCTTTTCCTTCCCTGGGTGTATTTCTTGAAACTTTCAGCTGCAGTCATAGTGACTTGCAAAATTTGCTACAAGAAAGCAAAATGGGATCAGATATGCAAATATTTTGATGCATATGTATAATATACTTGTGCATAGTATAGATGCATATAAAGTTAAAATATGTCACTTACAAGCCACCGTCTTAATATCTTTCATCACCCATTTTGTAGGTGAGATATTGTAAAGAAATTTTTTATGTCCCATAAGATGCTTGAACATTAGAAGTTTCTTGCCATGTTTATGAACTGCCTGCTGTGCTTTGCATTCCATTTAAGCTTCAAGGCAGTAAGTTACACCACTCATATTAAGTCAGACTATATATATCAGCAGTTCTTTACAGTATTCATCTTGTTCCATTGCAGGCTGCATCTACAGAATTTGACTGAGTTACTGCTAAGCATGGAAGTACAGAATAAGAACAAAATCTAACCCATGCATCTTTCTTTAAAAACCAGGAACTGATTCTTCTTTTTTTAGTTATATTAATTTCCTAGAAGCCATAAATTAATATTTAAAAGCATTCTGTGTTGTTTGATTTTCATTATATAATCAATAATTTATTGCTGACTATTTTAAGTAAGGATAAGCTTTTGATTCATATTTGTTCATAGTTTCATAACAGTTTACCATTATAAATGGAAAGGTCTAGGTCTTATTTTACTTCATATTTTACAAGCAATTTATAGGATTATCAATCACTAAACTTTAAATCCTTTCCAAGACAATGTACAAAAGTCTATATTGAATCATTCTAAAGATCCTCATATTTTCTTCTGACAGCTACTTCTCATGAGTGAAATGTCCTGTCTAATCANATATTAGAAAGAGTGCTTGATCACTACTTTTGTTTTACCTCAAGTGACTCAATTGGGCTAATGGCCTATTTGCACAGTACAGGGAAAAATACAATAAATATTCCATGATGTGCCATTGCCTTGGTAGGTGCTGGATAACCCTGAAAACTTACTCCTGCATGAGACAACTTTGTTGTTCTTTTTTAGAAATATAAAAATCTGTGGATGGTAATTTAGCTCCTGCCTACTGTAGTCTTTGGAAAATCTAAGTTCTCATCTGTAGAACTCCCCAGTGCAGACACTTCTATTCAAACAATATATTGTGAATTTCAATCCATATACATCTCAAAGATATGTCAGTACATACAAAGTAACTAATGTTCTTTTTGTGCTTTCAAACAGAGATAATACAAATGAAGTTTTAAAGTTCTTTCAAAATGTATTTTTTTTAATATCAAAATTTTTCCTCTTCAAAATATCTAATTCTGTGTTAACTGTAAGTATTTTCTGTTGTCTGATTATTTCATTCTGTAGGGTTTTGATACTTTTGTGAGTTATATCTCTGGCTTTTATTTTTAAATTCTAGAATCAATCACTCACCCATATTTTTCTAAGGTCTGCAATTTTCTATACCACTGAAGAATGTATATATTTGCTTTTTCATTATATCTAGTTTCACTGTTCTTATTTCTTACCCTATGACATCCTAAGAAGAGGAAAAACAAACAAACAAGAAACCCTTGTATTTTTATAATACATCATATGTTGTCTTTCATTTTCAGGGATAGCATTTGATATAAAGTCAGGATGAATGTTCATATTTTGATTCAGTGACCATCATGCCTAAATATTAGATTGACAGAGTATGAAGTATGAAATATGAACTTGAATGGCAGTTAATAGTTGTCTAACTACTCCATGAGCTTTGAGTCTCACTGTGTAATGTTCGGTTTCCTAAATAAATTAAAAAAATATTTAAAAAAAGGAAGAAAATAAAAATATAGGGTATCTTTTATTATTTTTCTTCTGTCTACAATATCCATCCTACTCTCACTTTGAAAAGAACTTGATTCCCAAAGCTGTATATTACAATGACCATTTTGGTAGAATAATACTTGCAATGTTTTTGATAGTTATATAGTCGTTCATTTAGAGGTAAGATAAAAACTCTGGAATATATGGCTGATATGGTCTTGCTTTTTTGCTTGCTTGTTTTCAAAATGTGTTAATTACCTTTTCTTTTTTTTTTTTTTTTTTTTGAAAGACCCTCCATTATTCTAAAATTAAAGAAGATGATGGTTTCTTGCACTGGGCATGCTGGACATTTCCTACATAACTTCAAAACTTTGCTAATAACTGCTGAAGTAAACATATTGTTTATTTTTAGTGGTATGCCATAGCTTAGCCCCAGCTGACAGCTCAACCCCACACAGTTGCTCACTCTCACCCTGCCCCCAGCTGCAGGCAGGGAGAGAATCAGAAGAGTGATATAAGTGAGAAAACTGACGGGTTGAGATAAAGGATCACGTGGGATCAGCTCTCTTGGTTGTGTCCCTTCCCACTTGTGCACCCTCAGCCTCATTGGTGGTGATGCACTGTGAGAAGCAGAAAAGGCCTTGACACACTGTGAGCTCATCAATAACAAAAGCACCCCTGTGTTATCAACAATAGTTCCAGCACAAATCCAAAACACAGCCTCATACTAGCTACTGTGAAGAAAATTAACTGCCAACAAAAGGCAAAACAAAGCAAAAAACCAAAACAAAAAACACCACCACATGAAAGAATATATTGTCTTACTCCATTTGTTTTTGTTTGCTTTCCCTCAGACAGCGAGACTTACACTGTGGTCTTGCACCATGCACCATGAAAAGCCAGAGTAAATGAAGATGACACAGGGCATATAGGTCTATACATACACAGACTCAATCTGTCATTCTAAGTATTCCATCCAATTCAAATAGTTAGCACTATATAGTTAATGAATACCATGTGGTCCCCAGGGACCCCGCAAGGAGCCACACAGAGACCGCAGGAGAGGGACAAGAGAGAGAGAGTTTATTGAACATGGGTAGGGTATATATAGGGCTTTGGAAGGGTACAGACACCCCTATGAGAAGTTAGAGGGGATTTGGGTAGCTGCCAATAAGAGTAAAGGGTTAACAACCAATGAAAAAGGGGGTTAATGACACCCAATCTTTATAGGTTTTACTAGGACCTGCCTACATTCCTATGCAAGCAGATAAGGGTCTGTCAGGGGATTTTGGGAAGGGGACAGTGACTTGACAAAAAAACAAAGCATCCATTTTGTAACATACACTAAACAACAGTAAAAGCCTCTGTTTTTAAGGCATTTGGGTTAGCTTTTTCCTTTTCAGCACAAACAACTTTTTGGCAATTCATTTTCCACTTTAAATATTGAAGGTCCACTGCCACAAATGAGTGTGCTAATACTTTCTTGATCCTAATTAAATGCAAATCAAATAATAAGAAATGTATAGCCAAAAATTAGACATTTAAAGGACATATATATTTCTCAGGAGATAATTCATGTGTCCTTTTGCAAACAGAACCCTGAGAAGATGATGTTCAAGACCGAAGATTTTATTCAGATTTCTTTTGTTATCTAAATGCTGGATAGCATTAGATGAAAATCATGTGTCATTTTATTCACAAAATACCATATCAGTGCTCTTTTATGTTCTTTATAAATATTTTTAGAGAAATATAAGATAGTAGGCTTTTTGAAGTATAGAAATCTCTGGACTAGCTCTAGATGAGCCTGTTGAAATATTTTAAACAATATAATCACATCAGGAAAAACTTTTTTATGACCTAATTTATAGCATAAGCAAGCTAGAGCTGATCCCTAGCTGAACCAGTTGAACTTGTGATCTGGTATTGAAATCATCAAACCCGCTAGAGCTAAGACTTACTTTTTTCAAAGACTTAGAAGATTTTATCTTGTCTCACAATTTATTTCTTAATGTCCAGTGAAGAGAATCTATGAAGCTAGCCAGGCCACATTCTAATATATATTTTCCTAGCACTTATTTTATTTCTTAGTATTATTTTCATTTTTTCTTAGACAGTGTTCTGGTTGGTTGTTTTTTTTTTTTTTGGTTTTTTTTTTGTTTGTTTGTTTTGTTTTTTGTTTTTTGTTTTTTTTGGTTTTTTTTTTGTTTTTTTTTTTTGTTTTTTTTTTTTTTTTTTTTTTTTTTTTTTCCCAGTTTGGTTTGGGTTTTTGGCTTCTGTTTTGGCAGGAGGGTGTTTTATTTGGGTAGGGGTGTGCCTTTAAGAAAAAGGAAAATACGGAACTAGCAATAGGAAGCTCTTTATATGTTTCATAACATGAACTATTTCAGATATATTTTATTTTGGCCTATAGGGTTTGGGGATACTACCAAAGATCTCCTTTCTCCTATTGTCAGTGCTTTCTTCATACATAAAATTGGAGCGCAGGGTTGGGTGATGTTTTTGGGTTTATGGTTTTTTTTTTTTCTTTTCTTCCTCCTGTTCTCTTGTCTCCATGCACTGTTTTGTACAAGTACATGCTTTTCCAGCTGGTATTGTAAACATCACCATCCTGCATATGTTAAAAAATGAGCAGCCTGCTCATCCAATTTTATAACTCAGAGTAGCAGAAGCAGATTGGCGATGATTTTTGACATGCACAGCATACATTACTGCAAGATGTCATATTTCCCCAAAGGGGTACTCAGAATGTCAAGAAACTTGGACCAGACACAACAAGATCATAAACTTGTTAGAGAGAACACACCAGAATATTTGTATAGGATTATCATTAGGTATCAGATGAATACTGTTTCATCACATGCTCTCTGTGGAATAGGATTTGATGGTTACATACTTGTGATAATATGAATTATATTGCCATATTAATACCACTATTTTGCCAAAGAGATTGCAAAAATAAGTGGTGCCTTTATTTTTTATATAGTTTAGATTTTTAAAAAACTTGGTTAAGAAATCTGAATTAATTTGGGATGGAAAATAGCAGTTTGCATTTATAACCATCTGAGGATGAAAAGGTATTACTTTATACATATCTTTTAAGTACAAATTCGACACTGTGTTAATTTGAAAACACAGGCTAAAAAGTCTCGTTTCAATTTGATCCAAATTCTCTTCTCCTCAAAAGACTAGTAGAATAAAATATAATGAAGACTTTTATGTTTTACTTAGGCCACAACCTTATTAATTCTGCTGGGAACTATTTGCAATAACCTACACAATGCAAGTCATAATTCCTAATTTAATGGTTCTTATCTTGTGGACAATTTCAATTCTAACAAATCTCCATCCAGGAAAACTCAGAAAAAGAAGAGAGAACCTGCAGTGAGCCAAGGCTACAATATTTTGATCACAAAGCTGGTCTCCACCTACTGTGACCCAAACTGCAACCTTGAAAAAAGGGATACAATGAAAAAAAAAAAAAATTGGCAGATATAAACCATTGATTTATCTTCTGCAGGTGCAACTTTTATATCTCTGTATGATTTCGCATGTCACCATTGATAACCCTAACTTAATAGGTCCCTATTTCCATGTGAAATAACCAAACCAACCCTGAACAAATTAAATCCTGACTTACTATGAGATTTTTAACGATACATATCTGTAAAGAGCACTGTGATGAACTGACACCTGTTTCCTTTCATAACTGCCCCCTTGTGAAAAAGCAAGTTCATGGTACTACTAGCAGATACCAGTAGAAAAAAAATCTGTACTGCAGTTTCCCTACTCCTGCAGTTCCTGTCCTCTCTTACTTTATGTGTCCAAAGGTTGAGGGTATGAATGTTACTCCTGGACTTCCCACTGCAGGTTTTTGTACTCTCTAGCACATTGAAGCTTTTTCTTCCCATATCCTGTGTAGAAACCTCTACTCCAGGAGCCATGGTATCACAGATCGTGCTGTCATATTCTGCAAGATCTGGCCCTGAATGGAAATCAGTAAGTTTCTCCATGCTGCAGATACCCACCTAAATGGTGCAGGAAGTGAGTGATTTGTACTAAGACCAACTAGAAAAAAATTGAAAATGCACAAGTATAACTGTGCTAGGTAACGTCCATTAACATCTTCAAGCACGAGCTCACTAATTTTTATTTCATAGCCTGAGTCAAATATCATATGAACTATATCTCAGAATCATGGAATCATTAAGGTGGGAAGACCTCCAAGATAATCAAGTCCCACCTTTCACCAAACAGGACCATGTCAACTAGACCATAGCACTAAGTGTGCCACATCATTTCTTGACACTTCCAGGGATAGTCACTCCACCAGTTCTCTGGGAAGCCCATTCCAATGCTTGACTACACTTTCAGTAAAGAAATTCTTCATGATGTCTGACCTGAACCTCCCCTGGCACAGCTATTCCCTGTTGTTCTGCCCTTAATTGCCTGGGAGAAGAGGTTGACCCTCACCTTGCTACAACCTCCTTTCACTTAGTTGTAGAGAATGAGAAGGTCTCCCCTGAGACATTCATCATATGATTCTCTCTAAAGACCCTTCACCAGCTTCTTTGTTCTTCTCTGGACACACTCCAGCACCTCAATGTCTTTCTTAAAGTGAGTGGCACAAAACTGGACACCAGATTGAGGATGTGGCATCACCAGTGCGGAGTACAGACAGTCACTTCCCTAGTGCTGCTATTTCTGATATAAGCCAGGATACCAATGACTTTCTGGGCGCCACCTGACACAGTGCTGGCTCATGTTCAGCTGGTTGTGGACCAGCTCCCCCAAGCCTTTTTCCACTGGGATGCTTTCCAGCCACTCTAACCCCAGTCTGTAGCACTGCATGGGGTTGTTGTGACCAAAGTGTAGGGCCTAGCATTTGGCCTTATTGAACCTCACACCATCAATCAATCCTGTCCAGATCCCTCTGCAGAGCCTTCCTGCCCTTCAGTAAATCAACACTCCCACCCAACTTGCTCTTGTCTGTGAACTTACTGAGTGTGCACTCAGTCTCCTCGTTCAGATCATCAGTAAAGATACTAAACAGGACTGACCCCAACACTGAGCCCTGGGGAACAGCACAAGTGACCGGCCACCAGCAGGATGTAACACCACTCCCCACCACTCTCCAGGCTTGGCCATCAGCTAGTTTTTAACTCAGTGAAGAGCACATGTGTAAAATCCACAGGCTGCCACCTTCTTCAAGAGAATGCTTTGGGAGACGGTATCAAAGGCTTTACTGAAGTCCAGGTAGACAACATCCACAGCCTTTCCCCTATCCTCTAGGATGGTCACCTAGTCATAAAAGGAGATCAGGTTGGTCAAGCAGGACCAGTCTTTCCTAAACCCACACTGTCTGGACCTGATCCCCTGACTGCCACTTCAAATAATCTCTTCCATAGCTTTCCCTGGCACTGAGGTCAGGCTAATGGGCCTGTAGTTCCCCAGATCCTTCTTCCAACAGTCTGGTTGATAGGCATCACAGTGGCTACGCTGAATATATATATATATATATACACACACACATACACAACCAGTAGCTGTATATGTTGTGCATGTCTTTACAAAAGAATCCAGTCTCTAGAATTAGCATACCTGTCATTTCCCCTTTTATCCCTACTTTCCTGTGTATTCATCTATTGATTATTTCCTCATTTATCTGTGATCAATATTTAAACAGATCTTGTGACCTATCCATGACTTTCCTGGACCTTTCCCATAAGTAAGTAAAAGACCTTTTTTTTTGAGACTGTATAACCAACTCTCTTGACATAGAGCCCTGGCTACTGCTGTTGCATCATCTGTACTTCAGAAACCTTTCCTTAGTAAAGGAAAGAAGTCAGTTCATTTCTGATTGTATGTTTCTGAAGAACATAGAAACCACAGAGTATCTCACTCTGATTAAGACTGTAACTTATCAAACTGACTATGTTGTTATGGACTTGCTCAGCACAGGAGGTCTTCCCACAGTGGTACTCAGCCTGAATTTCATTTCTGAATTTGATCAAAGGTATCTGCATAATTTTCTGGATCCTGGTATTAATTATATTCATTTGGCTGCTGCCTCCAGGGACTAGAGACTGCCAGTTGTTTATGGATTTGTCAGTAATCTTTTTATTCACCAATATATGTTTCTTATTAAGAAAGCAGCACACCAAATTTCTGACCATGGACACAGTTTTGCCAACCTTCAGCACTCTCAGATGGAGGACAGACCTGTCTTATTCCTTATGGCTCATCCCCCAGCCCTCAGTTTACAAAGGCCAAAGGAAAGAGTTATGTACTTCAGGAAAAAGTTCAGCCTGTCACGTTATTTCCCTGGCAAAGTGTGTGTTTATTTATGAGATAAGAAAGCTCTCTAACAGCTTTCACACACCACAGCCAGCTGTGCACTGCTCTTCACACCAGCTGGCTGCCCATGTGAAGCTCTTCCTCACTCACACCCAGCCAAGTGCTCACTGTGAAGCAGAAACATTGGAAGCGAAACAGAGGCAACGTGAAAATAATCTGCTTTCCAGCAACACACTTCCCTGCTTACACCTAGAGGGAAAAAACTTCATATTAGGAGGAGAAAAACTCATCCTCATTGTCTGACTTTGGCCCTACTGTCAGCTGGCCATCCAAGCCTTCCCCTGTGGCTGTTACAGGAAAATTTCAGCAATAATCATAAGCAGTAATCATTCATAACCCTGGTACTTCAGTGTTTTGTCTGTGGACATGGACCTCACAAATACATAGAGATGCATGTAATCACAACACAAGGGTCTACAAGCCATTGGGGAATACTTAAGCTTGGGAGAACAGGATGTACCTGTCCTCCTCCTGTGCGTGAGGATTAAAGACATAGCTTGGTCTCACTCATACTCACTCAGTCTTTGTAAGCACCTGCCTCACTCTCTTCAGAGGATGGAGCCTTTAAAGGAGATACTTTCCTCTGCTTCTGACAGAGACCTTTGAGACTTTGATCAAATGGGAGCTATACTCAGAATGCTAGGCACTTGAAAACTAAAAAAAAAAAATTCATGCATCTGATTTGAAATAGTTGTGTCTATCAAATAAAGGCAAGCATATACTTGTAATGATAAAACACAGGGTAAAAGCAGGATGGAGTACTGCCACCTCTTGGCTATCTATATTTTAAAATATTTTTTTTTTAAAATTGTTCACGTGAAGGAGGTTAATGTTAAACATTAAAAAATTAGTCTTTCCAAATATATTTATGATGATATCAAAACAGGAAGTGGGTAGGGTCTCAGCAAAAAGAACAGATCTGTAACTTGGTGAGACAGAATGCCAGTAGTGCTATTGAGCTGGCTGCAGCATCTCAGTGAAAATCTCAGCTGAACCAATCACATCTGAACAGGTATGAAACTCGAAATTTTAAAATTTGGAAAATTTTGTTTCATAGCAGCTACATCTTTTTTGTCAGATTTCATTCTCTGAGTAGCTTGCAATCATTTTTCAGAATGTCTGTCAGTGATTGCAAGCCTTAGAAACTTACAAGTCTCATTTTATGGCCACATTTTTATCCACAAAATCTACTGCTCGGTGTGCAAAATGGTCCTTGAGCTGCTCAGTATTTTATTCTTCTCAGATTAAGTCACAATTAAAAACAACACTGTTCAATTCGAAAACACAACCGAAAGCCTGACAAATGTAGGTTAGATGCAAGCTATTAAAATGCAATCCAAGGATTCTCAATTTTTCATGTACTCAATAGGTCATCAAGGAATAGAAGTCTGAAGCATTTTCCATATATTACAACTTTACAGAGCAAGAAGAATAGCAGTTGAGTCACAAAATGCTGTACCAATATATTAACTTCACCTGCAAAGGTACCAGAGACAGATACATTTAAAATCATTTTAAAATTAGCAATATCCCCTGTACAAGGCTGATATCCAAATATTGGCACGAGCACAGTTTAGGTTGTCACCTTCTATCCCTCATCAAAATATTTCATGAGCTATTTTTAATATTGCCACATCAGGAAAAAAAACAAAAGCTGAAAAAGTATTCCAACTTCTGACAACTAAAATAAAAGTATTTTCAATGGGCAAAAAGCAATGTTGTAGGAAAACTAGATTCTTTCCCTGTGGCTGACTGAAATAATGAATTTACTGTTTTTTTTTCCTCTGTTACTATTTCAGTCAAAATCTGAAAAGGAAAAGAGAGAGGGGAGAGAATTTAATAGAATATCAGAGTATAAATGTTCCTCTGTAGGAAGTGCATGTAAAGCTAACATGGATTTTGAGTCAAGAAGGGTGTCCTGGTTTTGGCCAAGGGCTGAGTTAATTTTTCACACTAGCCCTAAGGAGATGGAGCATAGAGCCATGTGGGTTTTTATCATATAATACCTCATGTCATTGCTGGGGTGTGGAAGTAAGGGATTCTCACTTTTAGAAGAAAGGAGGAGTGGCTTGCGGTTGGGAAGAAAAGGTGGCAGAGGATCCATTCACCATTTTGTTCATTGTCTTGAGGTCATACCACGTGGGTTCAGGTTGGTGAGCATTTTGCATGTAAAACACCCTCGCTTTTGTACACAGTTGTATTACTGTTGCTGTTACTGTTCATTTTCTTGTCTCATTGCTGTTTCCAGTAAATTGTTATCTCAGCCCATAGTATCTGCCTTTTGTTTCTGTGTACTGGAGGGGCTTGGTGGGAGGAGGGTGGGAGCACTGTTCCTGAACTTCCATAAGAGGTCGGTGCAAACTCCTCATATTCAAATAGTATCAGAAGGTTCTCAAACTCTAAACTCCACTGCATGTTGTGGGCATCCACAATGATGCCAAGTGCAGAAATTATTGTGAGTATATCCACACCATAGAGATTAACTGATAATCTAATGGCACACAATTCTTCTTATAAGGTTGAAGTGGAAGAAGAAAGGAAAAAACAAGAGAGAAAGAAAAACAGAGAAAAGTAATACTCTTTTCCAAGTGTTCATCTTGGAAGAGAAGCTGCAGCAGCCTCCAGAAATGAATTAGAGGACCAGGCAGTCATCAACCATATGAAGTTCAACAAGGGAAAGTGTTGGATTCTGCCCCTTCTGGGAAGGGGCAACCCTGGGATATTCATACAGAGTGGGGAATGTGATGCTGGAAAGCAGTGCTGTGGAAAGGGACCTGGGAATCCTGGTCAATGGCAAGTTGAATATGAGTCAGCAGTGCCCTGGCAGCCAGGAGGGCCAACCATCTCCTGAGGGGCATCAGGCAAAGCATCACCAGCCAGTCCGGGGAGGGGATTGTCCCGCTCTGCCCTGCACTGGAGCGGCCTCACCTTGGATATTGTGTGCAGTTTTGGGTGACACAGTATAAGAAAGATACAAAGCTGTTAGAGAGTGTCCAAAGGAGGGCAATGGAGATGATGAAAGGCTTTGAGGGGAAGCCGTGTGAGGACCAGCTGAGGTTACTTGGTCTGTTCAACCTGGAGAAGAGGCGACTGAGGGGAGACCTCATTGCAGTAACAACTTCCTTGTGAGAGGAAGAGGAGGGGCAGACACTGATCTCTGTGGTGACCAGCGATCGAACTCAAGGGAATGGCCTGAAGTTGTGTCAGGGAAGGTTTAGGTTGGATATTAGAAAAAGTTTCTTCACCCAGAGGGTGGTTGGGCACTGGAACAGGCTCCCCAGGGAAGTGGTCACAGCACCACATCTGACAGAGATCAAGAAGCATTTGGATAATACTTTCAGGCACACAGCATGACTTTTGGGGATGGCCATGTGAGGGCGCAGGAGTTGAACTTGATAATCCTAGTCAGTCCCTTCCAACTCAGCCTATTCTGTGACTCTGTGATTCTGATTGTATCACAGGCCAACAGGCAATGGCTCCAGTACACCATTTTATTAGTAGCTATACATTTTTCATGAAGACCCACTCAAACTGCCCACTGGGTCTACCTGTCCATGTTGCTTTTCTTGGAGCATGCTTGACCAGATGCAGTTGCACACAGATTGATTGTTAAGGTTTCTGAATGTCTATTATAGGTTAAATTTGTTGAATATTCAGAGAACCTGTACTGGAGAAGGGTCCTGGAAGCAACTGTGGCCCATGGAGTGAAATCCACACAGGAGCAGGTTTTCTGTCAGGAACTGTGACCCTGTGGGGCATCCATGCAGTAGCAGTGCATTTAGGAGGACTGCATCCCATGCAAAGAACTCATGCTAGACAAGTTCTTGAAAAACTACAGCCCATGGGAAGGATCCATATTGGAGAAGATGGTGAAAGTCTCCTATGCTGAAACAGGGGTAGAAGAGTTGGAAGTGAAGCTGAGTCTGGAAAAAAGGGATGGGTGAGAAGAAGATATTTTAAGATTTTTTTTTTTAATTTCTCTTTATCCTATTCTGATTAACTAGAAAAAAAATTAAATTAATTTCCCTAAAAATTTGTTTTACCAGTGACAGTAATTGGTAAGTGATGTCAAATTCTTGTCTCTACCAATGGACTTTTTATTATATTTTCTCTGGTTGCCCTGCTGAGAAAGGGGAGGATTAGAGCAGCATAATGGCAATTTGGTGGCCAGCCAAAGTTAATCCAGGACAAAGGCTGAGGCACTCAGGCACTCTCCAACACAGAATCGTAGAGTTGTTTGTGTTGGAAAAGACCCTTAGGATTGTTGAGTCTGATAATTAACCTAACACTGCCAAGTCCATCACATGTCCCATGTCCCTTAACACCACATCTACACATCTTTTAAATACCCTAAGGGATGGTTAATCAGTTTCTTCTCAATAGGTCAAGTTGTTCCAGTGTTTGATAACCCTTTCAATGAATGATTTATTTTTTTTCTTTTATATCCAATTTAAACCTCCCCTGATGCAACCACAGGCCATTTCTTCATGTCTTATCTCTTCCTACTTGGGAAGAGACTGACACCACAGTCCAGTTTCCCCTTGTTCTTCTTTCACAGCTCTTTTATATGTGTAAGTTTATCAAATAACATAGAAAAGGTGTGATGGTGAAAAGAGCAATGGTGTCTTGACTGGACTGTCTATATTTAAGTGTAGACATGCTCATGGGGAATATTTACTTCCTTTTTACTCGCTTGGGGATGTTCTTCTGACGTAATGATTTGTATAAAAGGGACTATGGAAAAATTTTGGGGTTTTATCCATTTTATAACAAAGGAATCATTCTACCTGCTGATTCTACATGTGATTACTAAATTTCTTGAAATAAAATAAGAAGAATTGTCAGCATTTAGGGAGTATTTCTGAGCTATTTTTTCGCTTTTACAGATGGGAAGATTGAAGGTTGTACCTTTAGAAATGTTATTGAAGTTATGCAGTTGCAGAACCAGGAGTTAAATTAAGATTGCCAGAGTTCCCATTCAACACTCAACCCATTTTAAGAAATGTTAAATTAAAGGTAATTCTAATTTTAATTAAAATTAAAAAGAAAATACAGAAGGAGAAGATAGAGGAGGAGGAAAAGGAGAAGGAGGAGGTGGGAGGGGAAAAAGAGGAAATAGAAATTTTCCAGATCATTTTCCCAATGTTTTATTATGGGGAAAACATTTTGAAACAGCTGTATAGTCCCTAAAGTAATTAACAGACCATGGAATAATCAAACAGGATTTTTAATGTTATATGTAAAAAAGGGTAATCTTTGAAACATCAGTGGGAAAATCTACCTAGAACCTCTGGGTATTAAACTTCTAGTAGTATGCAATTGTACAACATGTTTTACACTCCTCAGATAGATGATCTTAATTACCTGTTTCCTCCTTTGTATTTTTGTCTTTGCCCTTCCAGAACCTGACACAAAAAATTATTCTGCTTCTGCATCACTGCTTTTCAAAGAAAATCTCAACAAAAAGAAAGTCTCTGACTCAATATTACACAGACAGCATCTTTTTCCACAAAATTCAAGGAGAATTGCATATAAAGAAGATAGGCTTTCCTTACAGTTCTTTTGACAGTAATGTCTTTTAATATACACATATATTACTTTTTTTCCTTTTCTGCAAGATGATGATCACTCTTCCACTGTGTATATTTGCTGAATCTCTCATTTTTAGCTTGCTGCTCTGACTGTCACCTGAAATCTCTGGTCATCACCACTTGCTTCTCACTTTAGTCAATACCACTTTGCTGTCATTAAGAGCTTTGGCTACTTTCTTCCTTTTAATTTTCATGTATGTAATGGTGTTACTCAAAAGTGAAAATGTGTATTGTTTTGGGCTGCCCTGAGGTGCCTCACTTTCAGATGGTGATGTCTTACCTTCTGTACTTGCTGAATGCAATTGGCTGCTTTCATTACTTCTCATTCTTGTTTCCTAGTGAGAAAGAGTGTGATGAATTTAGAGACAGTCACTAAATGAAGCACTCTAAAAGAGATCCACAAAGAAAGAATTTCTGGAGAGCCAGTCATGCTCTAATGTCAGAACTGGAGACCAATTAAATAAATGGTAAAATATAAAAAGAACTATGGCATTAGGGAAAAAAAAAAAAAAAAAGCAAGGAGAAAGACCTTAAACAAACTTTCAAATAAGGTTAAATTTAGTCTTTCATTTAAATGAGTCCATATATAAAGGTTCTGTGTTTTCTTTCTTATTGGTTGGCCTATTCCATAAACAGAAAAAAGGTGTTTAAACACTAAAACTGATAATAATGTTGTACCTTTTAGAAAATATTATTCATAATTAACTTTCTTTATAACTTTAGGTATGTAGGAGACTGGATTCATATCTTGCCAGATTGTTCACTTGCATCAAATCCACCAGCTTGTTTGTGTGTCTCAGGGACGGGGCTCACAGAAGCCTCATGGCAGTATGGGAAGCCACGTGGCTGGCCTGTCAATCAAAAGGACCACCTGGTAGCCCACCCACACATCAACCCCTGCAGCCTCTCTCACACTGGCCTGGAAGGCACTGAATGGTCACTGAACCAGAGGTCCTACCTGGGAGGGATGGCCACACTGCCTAGACCATATAAACAGAGGTACACAGGGGCTACGTTTTGCCTTTTCTCTTAGGACCTGCCATTGTCATGTGACTGGTGGTAGCTATGCAATTTTCTTATTCCAGCCTCTTTCTTTACTCTTTCTCTCTTCTTCTTGTTACCATAAATCGACAGTAAGAAACCCCTAAGACTTAATTTGTGAGCATTAGTGGTCAGGCATTGTTTTAGTATCAACCCTAGACACACAGGAGGGTCGCTCCTCTAATTGTGTGTGTGACCCCTTCTTGGCTCAGCATAGCTAATATTTACTTACAATTTTACATATTCAGTAAATGTCTTACATATTCACTACTTCTCTTATAAAGTTCATACATAGGTTAATTTGTTCTAAGTAGCTCTTCAGAAGCCCTTATTTGCTCACTAGAGATCTATTGGTGGTCTCTAGTGGTCATTTGGAGCTTGAACTTTATTTGAACTTGTCTGTTGAGCTTGCATATTTACAGCTGGTTATAAAGCACCTTTGTTCAGCATCTCTGTCCAAAACCTAGATACCTATGTTACCACTACTTTAATTAAAGCATTTAGAAACTTGTTTATTTCCACAACTACCTTAACAAACACAATGTAAAGGCCAGTAGAAAATTACTGAACAATGGAGTGTTATTGCTCTCTCTCTTTTTTTACTCCTCTTAATGTCTTTTCTTCCTTTGCTCTTTCTTTACTCTCTTTTGGATAACTTAAAACCAATGGGTTGTATTTAATAAGTGTTGTTAGGGTTGTCGTGCTGGATGCTTTAGTGAAATGCTTCTGCTCCTTGGTTGTATGTTACTCTTGTGAACCTTTTGCCAAAATGCCTGTTTTCTCACTAAATTAAAAGAAGTCTCTTGGGGAAAAGTATGTAGCATGTTCTTTTTACATGAACTCAAGGTATTAAAGAACTAAAAGGCTTAGCAAAAGTTTGAGTGGGAACTCATGGAGCCTTAAATAAAACTAATACTCCCAATAAAGCTTGAAGCTTCAGGAGTGTGGCATTACAATATTCAAATATATTTTTCATACTGAGTTATTTCTGTATTATTTATTACTATAAATCAGAAGTAGTTCTATGGGAAAGTATACAAAAATAAATGCCATTGTTCATACTTTCTGGCAGACACCACTTATTTATACTTCTGAAATCCCAAAGATCATGTGTTTTTTCATCTAACACACCTCTAGTGACAAATAAGCAGAAATAAATTCTTATTCTGGTTTTAAGATTCATTTCATGAGAAGGAAACAAAAATTCTTCAAACTAGATATTGCTACAAATTTTCTTATTTCAGAAATAATCCATTTTTTCCATCACTTTTTCATAATAATAAATAAAATTAAAATGTAATCAAAATGTTTGAATTGACAAAAATCGTGGGTTTAACAAAAAATATAGGTTATGTTGGTGATTGCAAACACAAGCAGCAACAAATTCTAAGTATTTTTCCATTTCAGAAAGAAAAAACTTTTTAAAAATGCTGAGGCATTTGGTTGTAAAAGTAAAGCCTCTAGAAGCTACTTCTGAATTTCATTTAGTTTTTAGTCTGATTTTAAGCAAACATCTTTAAACTCTCAGAAAGAGAAGCTGAATAATTCATGTAAGCATGGTAAACACTTCATTTTTTCACTTCATCCTCCTTTTTGGATAGGATAAGTACTATAATTGCATAAAAATTATGTATATATGATAAATTAGAAATAACTCCTATTGTTTAGTTCAACAGAAAAAAACAAATTGTGTATCAAATGAGTGAAATCCATTGTTTTCTTGATTTGAACTTCAGTCAACTATTTTTTGTGAAGTATTTTGAACTCTGTCATGTGTAAGTACTTAACATTACTACTTAAAAAAATTATAAAGTGGTCCTACAATCTAGATCACTATTAACTTTAAATGGCTCACCGGTCAGACACAAAGAGTTGTAGCGCCAGGCCTCATCCTTGGCTCAGTGCTCTTCAACATCTTCATTAACTACCTGGACACAGGACTCCAAGAAATACCTAGTAAGTTTCCTGATGACACTAAATTGGCAGGATCTGTTGATTCCCGCAAAGAGGCCCTGAAGAGAGACCTCAACAAGTTAGAAAGATGTACAACCACCAATCATATGAAGTTCAACAAGGGCAAGTGCCAGATTCTGCACCTGGGTTGGGACAACCCTGGCTGTGTGTACAGACTGGGGAATGAGATGCTGGAGAGCAATGCCAAGGAAAGGAACCTGGAGATACTGGTCAATGGCAAGTTGAATATGAGTCAGCAGTGCCTTGGCAGCCAGGAGGGCCAAACATGTCCTGAGGGGCATCAGGCAAAGCATCACCAGCTGGTCAAGGGAGGGGATTGTCCTGCTCTGCTTTGCACTAGTACAGCCTCACCTTGGATATTGTGTGAAGTTTTGGGCACTGTTGGAGGAGAGAAGAGAGATTAGCTGTGGAAGGCAGCACAGATCTGTGACTGCCTGAGCTCTGAGAACTGTTTACTGTGTTTGTTTTGAAATCTGTACGAAGTTTGAGGATTTTATCATTCTATATGTTTTCCCTTTGTTTCACTGTGTGTCCCTGCTGGAAACTTCTATGTAACCTGTAACGGTCTGAAACGAGACCCTTATCCGGGGGCAGTGGACAAGAATCTGTTTATTGATTACAAATCTCGATGTATATAGACATATTACAATGAGGAGGCTGAGTTATGCTAAGAACTGGGATGGGACATTACAATTAGGAGAATACATTATGTTAACCAAGAGGGGACAGAGGAATCCACATTTATGACCAGGAGAGCAAAGGAAACAATAGATATTGCTACACTGATTTCGATTCCAGCTGGGGCATACCTCCTATCTCCTTGGTGGAGACAGGAGTCCACAGCCTTGTCAAATGCAAATAAGGCCTGTCTGGAAAGGAGCCATCCTATCATGATAGGATTAAGCCTTATCACCTTGGATGTTTCTGTGTTTTGCAGATTTTATATCCTCACAGTAACCCATCCCTGATTGGTCCCTGCTGGCAGCAGGGTACCATTCCCTTATATGGTATCACCTGCCTCTCTGTTGCCTTGTATGGCTGGGGCTGGCCCAGACCCTTCCCCAAAACCTTTCCAGGGTGCTCCTGGGGTCAGGACCCAGCTCCCTGACCTTATTTAAGTTGTAGCATTTTGAATAAAGTTCATGCTCGCCTCGGCAGCACTCACCTCACTCCCAGGAGTGTCCCCCTTTCTTTCTACCCTCCCCCGCCTTCCCCTCAGGACCACAGGGCACCACAGTATAAAAATGACATCAAACTCTTAAAAAGCGTTCATTTGAGGGCCACAAGAATGGTGAAGAGTCTGGCGGGGAACTCTTATGAGGAACAGGTGAGGTCACTTGATTTGTTAAGCTTGCAGACACCACTGAGGGGGAGACTTCAACATTCAACATCCTCACAAGGGGAAGCAGAAGGGCAGGTACAGATCTCTTCACTCTTGTGATCAGTGACAGGACTCAAGGAAATACGAAGATGAGTCAGGGGAGGTTTAGGTGAGTTATCAGGAAAAGGTTTTTCACCCAAAGAGTGGCTGAGCTCTGAAACAGGCTCTCCAGAGAAGTGGTCACAGCACCAAGCTTAATGATTTGAAAAATAAATATTACCTCATCATTTTCAACCAAAAAAAGTCATACTCTTCCTCTTGTTCTAGAGATATTCATGGCTTTTCTGTACTGTTTATCTCTATTTCCCCCTAGAATTAGATGCATTTCACCAATGAATATTTCCTGCTTGTTACAGAAGTGGCACAAACTGATTTAAGGAAAGAACTTTTAAATGAAAATGACAGCTAGAGAGAAGATAAGTAAGTCAATTATTAGCTAGAAAGTGAGGTGAGTTTCCTGATGAATATAAAGTGTAAAGGCTGACATTGTAAACTGAACTGAATAAAATGTATAATATGGTTGTAATTGAACAGAGAAGAAATGTGTTTAATAGTCAGAATCCAGTTCTTTCGTACATTGTGAATATATCTTTATTGCTTTTCTTCAGTGTGTACACTCACAAATTTTTTGCATGTCATTCAGTAGAAATGTGACCATACAGCACAAGAAAGCAATTCCACCTTAATTTTTCACAGTGCAAGTTCATCGTGGGACTTGCCTAGGGCTGCACAAGGATGTATAGGTGTGCCGGTTTAAAGGTAAACATGCAGGAGAAATGAACCCAACTCACAGAAAGATTACAAGTCAGAATTTTAATTTAATGAAAAGATCACAATAAGTACAAGGGTACAAAGGAAAAAGTCCGTTTGACCCACAGAAACAGGTGTGTAACCGAGCACCCTGGGGCATGGACGCGATGGTGTTTTTCAGCCCCTGTGCTGAGCACCACCTGGCCTCCTTGAGTACAAATTAAAAGGAAACCTGTTGGTGAGAATGATGGTCACGGTCTGGTCAAGAGTGGCAGTCGCAGTCTGCTGAGGCTCTGGTCCTCCTCTAGATCCAACAAGTGGTGCCCCAAGTCCCAAAACCCCAAGATTATATATGCTTAGGCTCAGGTGGAAGTGCCAGTACTTCCCTCAAGTGGGGAGTTTCACAGTGGGTGAAATCATGGCATATTTTTGGAAACCCTGATAGCCCCTTAGCAGATGTGACCCTCACGCTGGGTGTGAAGGTGTTAATGACTCCCTAGAGAGGCATTATCACACCTGAGTCACTAGTGTGAAGACAAGGAACCTTTCTTATCTCACAGAAGTTCTCAAACACCCATCCTGCAGCCTGAGGGGTCAGGTGTGCCCCGGGCAGCTGCTGCAAATGATTAATTGTTAGCAGTTCATGAGAAATGACATAAAGGGTGTAGAATACACAGCCCTGGCCACACCCAGAGTGGCAAACTGGCCCTGGCCACTATTACCAGGACAATAGGTTAAACCTGTGATTTGCCTGATGCACTCCCTTTTGTACTCTGAGTGCTAGCCAAAGTTTTGTGCTTGGCTTTTACAAAATAACCTTCCTTTTTTCCCCCAAGACACCTTTAGATGCAGTTTTAGTGTGGTTTCATTTTCTGGTTTTCTGAGAAACTGTCATATTACAAGCGGTGCCAATTCTAAACCAACCAATTGCAGTGCAAAAAAGATTTAAAGCTATACAGCTTTAAAAGCACCAGAGCTGGCACAGAAACTATAAATTTGTGCTTTTCACAAGTTTGTTTCTGTATCCAGTTATATATACATAGTGCAGCAGCCTTGCCTATGAGCACTAGGGAGAGCACCGGATTTTGGTAGCTAAACTGCACTAGTGATCCTGTCAAACCTCAGCACAACTTGGTGCTGTTGAGGAATGAAGCTAAATGTTAATCCTTGCTCACGTCCAGGGAGGTTCTGCCACCTCCCAGGTGAAAATGCACAATGTGTGGCAACACAAGTCACTGAATTAATTCATTATGTGAGACTGATAGAAGTAAAAGCAGATAAGCTTTAAGTTTAAGACTGTCTCAAAATGAATGTTGACTGATAATAAAAATTGGTTGTTTGGTATTTTTGCTCACAAAAAATATACTGTCTTTGAGAAAAAAAACCCACCCACATTTATTTTTAATGAGTATGATGAAAGCTGATGGTACCTTGTGGGTCTTCAGACCATCAGTTATTGCTTCCCTATTCTTTCTAAACTGCTGTCTATAAAGAGCAAAACATTACTAACTAGTATTAAGATATAATTCTTCATTAATTGCTCTTTTTCCATTGCAGAGGTGTTTGTAAAGAAACCCAGGACTATGCCCTTAGGTTAGCCTTCCTTAGCATTTTGTACCCTCTCAGCAAAGATATAAATGACTCTAAGGTGTGTGTTGGAACAGGTTGCTGACCTCTGTGTTGAACATCCTCCTTGAAAAGTACAAATGAGTCTACTGAATTTGTGCATACTTTTTATGTACAGGATAGTGAATCAAGTTCTTAATTTGTTTAGCCACAATAAAATATTTTTTAGCTGTGGCTTAAGAAATAAAGTGATTAAAAATAACTGTCTTTGCATTCGTTCCGTATTTTCATTAGTTTAAATAAGGCCATAGTATAACTATGAACCCCCAGACAGATCTCATAAATTTCCAACAAATTATCAGCTTTTCAACAACTTCAGCCAGAATCATGGTTGTGAACTAGCAAAGCCATGAGCCACCTGTTCATGAACAACACCACAATTAGATGTGGAGAATATGTTCAATAACTTCTGCAGCAGCATTCAAAATTTTCATTAAACTGCCAGAAAGGATATTCCAACAACTAGAACACTGTGGTCCTGCTGTGCATCCTCCAGACTACAACTCCATTAAGGTGAGATGCCAAGCAATAGTAACAAAGGGAATAGCTAGCATTAGGTGTCAACCAGAGACCCTGAAATTCAGACTCCTCCTCTCAGGAGAAGTTCTGCCTTGCCTTGATCTACTCTCAGGGTTTGGTGATTAAAACAAAACAAAACAGCCCCTCCAAACAAACAAACAACAAACAAACAAATAAACAAAAAAAGCCACCACAACCAAAGCAAATTTACCTGGTTGATATCAGGTACTAAGAAGTGGAATAAACCCCATACTATTTAAATAAGAAGCATCCCTACTCATGTTTTACCTCCATTTGTGTTCAGACAGCCTGCAGGCCTGTTCCCTACTCTTGGAGACATGCTGCATGACTGGCCTCTATTGGGCCAAAGAGCCTGACCAGCCATCTAGCCTTTAATTAAACAAAAAATTTTAACTGACATTACTATCATTTGCACTTTAACAAAACCCACGGGATTTACAATGACATCTTCTGCTGAATTTGCCATTTTTCAATAAACAGAGGAAAAAAAACCCTGTCTGTGTTTTCTAAAATCATCTGTGTTTATTCAATTCTTTTGCTGTGTTGACTAGTGCAGTCTTTTTCAATAATTGTCTCTGAAGACAATATCAGGGTTAATAGCTATAAAATGAAGACAACAGACCTACTCATAACAGAAGCAATAAAAAATTATTGTACTGAACAGAAATTTCTGCTTTTTTTCCCTTTCAATCTACCAAAAATTAGGCCCTTGCATTTCGTATTTCTTTTGCCATTAACATAAATCAACTTGAACTTAATGGGGAGGAGTCAAGAATCCTATTATTAAAATAGATCTAAATGAATAACATATAGACAGTGGTAATAATGTGAGACAGTTTTTCATATGCTTCTACTGACAGCATAAAATCCCTCTGGGCATAAATTATTAGGAACACATCTTTTTAAAGCACACTGAGATTCAAAGAATGCATGCAGATGCCTATTGCTTAAGACTAAATTTAATAACCTCCTGCTTGTGACCATTTGGCAGCATCAGGAAAGTTTTTTCCAGAACCATCTCTCTGAAGCCAAACTAATAAAGTGCTAATTAAAGAAAGTGCATGGAAGACATGAACACCAGGAGCCTGGAGTAATTTGCTACAAAAAAGGCAGCTCTGAAACACATCACTTTCTCTGCTGGTCTTGATTAGGGTCTAATTCAAATACCAATATTTCACTGCACGTCAAGGTGCTTTGGGAAAGATCTTGAGCTTTCTCCATTCAGCAGAGGATCTGCTACAAACAGTGATACAAATGCTGAAGAAAAAAGCCCCCTATATTTAATTATATGCTACCATTCAGATAACATTTGTGGCAGTCTGGGCAGTGCACAGAAAGCTTTTCTTTTCATTCCACAGTGGTGAGTCAGGGATCAGACAGAAAAGAAGGAAAACCACCACTGAAAAAAAAAAAAAAAAGAAAAAAAATAGTAGGCTCTGGAATAGAAACCATCTCCCAAGCCTGTCACAACTGAGCAGTAATTAATGTGAGGAGGCTTTCATCTGCCTTGCAGGCAAGCTGGAAAGAACACCTACTGCCACTTTTGTGAAGAAATGGGCAACAAGTGAAAGTCACTTCCTTTCTTTTTTTTTTTTTTTTGGAATGGATTTTACTGTTGATTTTCTCTTGAATACCATAAACTTATCTCTGCTTGCATGAGCTGATGCACAATTTTGTGCTTTTTGCCATTACTGTTTTAAGTCAATATCCTCAATTGCCTGCTTTCCTAAGGACAAATCCATTCTCTCATCAGTTTTTATTATTAGTACTTAGTATCCAGAGAAGATATTTTTGAAGTAAATTGATTCCATGTGTTAAACAGAACTGCACAACTAACTGGGCAACAACTGACTTTGTCAATCACTAGAACTGATAATCTACAGGGAAATGTTTTATATATCAATAATCATACTACATTCATACTTTAATGCACTATCAAGCTACTTACTCACATGGCCATCCACTTAGGCATGTAATTTTAACAAGAAATGGACTTCTGTTCAACAAAGCACTTAAACATGTAATTAATCCCACATCTGCTCAACAAACTTACGCAAATATATGTATAATTTTAAAAATATTCCCACGCTACACAAGAAGTGATAAACATAAGATAATTCTTAATTTTCTGAGTTTGAAAACATATTTTGTTTTAAGGTGTTTCACTGAATTATTTTAAACAAAATGATGTCTTCAGATGAAAACAAGAAAATTGCAGATTTATAAAGGTATGATAATTAGTTTCTTATGCTATGTATAAGTTGTACTTTTCTAGTCTAAATTCTTTAATAGCAAATAATATTTTTAAATGTTTCTAGCAAGACATCTGACACAATTTATTTTAATGTTTTCTAGTTATTTAATAGTAGCTCAAATTTGATTTCAAAATCAAGTATTTCTCAAGTAATAGTATCTTTAAGAGATTCCTTTTTTTCTGACAGAACGAAAGATCTGAGTCTACTAAAATATACAAAAATATATATTGACAATTACTGAACAGTCATTGCAAGCCCAAAAAATTTTCTTAAATTTTATTGTCTGAGAGTGTTGCTCGTTGAAGGATCCTTAGAAGACAGTTTCCATACCAAAAGATAAAAGGAATTGGAAACATATATGCATCTTATGAAATATCCAAAACTATGCACAGATTCATAACTAAACTAAATAGTTTTGGATGAGGTGGGGAGACCTCATTCATCATGATAGCATCCCCTGTAAGTATTTGTTGAAGCTTTCAGTGGATACAAATGCATTTGGGTTTCATTGACCTGGGTCTAATCTTCTGTATTTCCTAATCCTTCTGCATGTTGTACAAAATACATAATCATTAAATGATACTGTAGATTCAAAATCAGTGCTCAAAGCTAGCATCACAAGGAGATTCTAACAATCTTTTTCTCTAAGTACACTGTACTTAAACACTTCTTGACATTAAAATAGCTATTAGCACTGCAACTGAGAGGTAATACCCACTGCCCTGGTGGTAATACGTCCCAGTATGAAAAAAGTCTTTTGGTCTAGGAAGCTGGTCTTACGTTCCCATCTCACACTCTTTGTAGTCCAAGTACAAAGATGCTGATGGGAGTGTGCAATAAGAGAGGGGAGTAGGAAATAGGACTTTTTTCTTTCACTGAGTGCTCTCTTGACTTGCTTAATGCAGGTGCTACAGCCCCTGTCCATTAATCAGAAAGTAGGATTCTCCTGTGTGTGTTGAATTAGCTTTAACAAGAGAGTTTGACAGATACCACCCAAAAAGGCTGAACATCCTGATAGTGAGGGCACTCTTCTGGGAACAGGGAAACATAAGTATAAATTGCTTCAGGCAGAGGAAGCAATTGAATGTGGGTTCCAGTCTGAAAACCAGTAACAAAATACATCAGTCCTTCATCAATCCATTTTCTTTCCTTCTTCTGTAGATGTTTAAAATAGATCTTGACATCCAGTAAAATGCTGCATTAAAATGGGATTTTCAAAAAGAAGGAACCCCCAAAACTGTAAGCAGAATTTTTTTTGCAATGGCTGAGTGGGGATATGCTCCCCTGTTGTCCCCCACCACGTGGTCCCCAGGGATCCTGAAAGGAGCCACACAGAGACCACAGGGGAGGAACGAGAGAGAGAGAGTTTATTGATCATGGGTAGAGGTATATATAGGTTTTGGAGGAATCAAAATACCACCAATAAGAAACTAGAGGGGATTTGGACAGTTACCAATATAAATCTAGGGTTACTAATCAATAGAAAAGAGTAAGTAAGAACCAATAGGAAAACTCTCTGAAGTTTCTTCCAGGATACCACTTGCATTCCTGAGTGGTGAGATAACGATCATCTCAGGGGATTTTGGAAAGGGGACAGTGATTAAGCAAAAAAGAGCAAGGAATCCATTTTGTAACATTCATTCATATAACAGTAAAACCCTCTGTTTTTAAGGCATTTGGGCTAGCCCCTTTATCTTCTTCACAAGTCCATTTCTGACAGGATTTCTTCCATTCTAAATACTGCAGGTCCACTGCCACAGATTTCACTGAAATAAATTGCTTCTCAACATTTCACTTTGGCAAGGGACTAAGAAATGTGTTCATCTGTCAGCTTAGAATGTAAGAGTTAATACATTTATAAGTGTTTCTTTACCCTCACCTCAAATGTTTTCTTTAGAAATATCATGCAGAAGAAGGAGTGCGTACATTGCATTTGTAATGCTGACCTCACAATTTTCACAACCTCACCTAACTAAGAAGGATGCAAGCAAGTCTCAAGCACTGTCCCACACCATGTAATGGCCTATTTTGGTGTTGATCTCAAAATAAATTGATATTGTAGAAGTGTGACTGTTGAATAGATAATCATTACACTGTTCCTTTCATCAGGCTAAGGCTAGTACTTACCTTCAGTTCTCTTTAGTCATAATAGATGTGGGCTTTGAAAGAGATAGTGGCCTTTTAAATTTTTCTTTCTTTTTGCTTCACCCCCTCTTTTTGTAGATTCTGCTGAATCACAGCCAACCAGCTGCACTGTAGCTGTGTTAGAGATTAGGTCAAGCCTGCTATTCCCTTGACATACAATCTTTGCAATAATTTACCTTTATAAATTAAAACAAGAAAATAAAACCAAGATAACAATAAGAAAGCTATCAATATTTTATTAATTATGTGAAGAGTATAATAAGGTCATGTTCATTGGGTTACAGTAATCACTTATGTAAAGAGAGGAGGATTGTAGTTTTCTTTTTTTTTTTTTTTTAATTGTCCCAAAAGAAACGAGATTGTGCCAACCTTATTTCATTGAAAGCCCCAAAGAATGTTTTCCCTCTACTGAATTTGCATATGCAATGTCAGGAAAAATTGTACAAAACACACGAGGGACATCATTGTTCTCATTGTAGTTAAGGTTTTAAATCCTATTGATTTTGATGGGAGGAGAAGTACATCCATTACAATCAACTGGTATCTGCAAAATTACTTTTTATTTCAGACCAATGTATTTATTAAAGCCTGATCACTTCATGATATATTCACCTAGAAAATACAAAAAACCTCACTGTGAAGTGAAACCCCAGCAGATGGGATTTTAAAACTGTGTTATTACACACAATTGCATTTCTGACATCACAGTCTGACATCAAGGATGCATACAGAATAGTTTTGGTAATTTATCCCATAATATTGACATAATAAGTATGAAAAGCAGAGTTAGATTAGATCCATAAAACTTTCAGAAAAATGCCTGATATTTTAAATGTGTTTAAAACAAAGAGAATAAAAATGTTGTTCAAAAAATGTGTGGATTTATTGAGTAAGTTATGTGAAATTTCCTGTCATTTTTGAACCTTTAAATTGCTATTTGACATATGAATAATGCATTTCAAGCTAGTCATGAAGCAATTTGGACATGCTATGTCAGTCATCTTGACTACTTTGTTCCTTTTTCCTTTTTGACATCTTACTTTTAGAAATAATGATAAGATGGGGAACCTTTTTTGCACATCATCCTTATGCTTCCTGCCATAAAATTCAACTGACTACAGCAGAATTAAGCACCAGATTATTTAACTCTCTGACCTTTCATCCATTTCACAAAATATGTCTCCCACCACCCTTTATTTTTGTTGTGCATACTAGCATATGAATTATGTTCATGAGCTTCAGATTGTATATATGCCATGATTTTTTTTTTTAACCTATTTACTAGACTACATTTTTGCAAAGAGCTTTTCATTTCAATAGGATATCTGGAAGTATGTGTAATAAAGTAATTATTTGGGTCAAGATAATTAGTAACAATATCTTGTGTCATATTTCTGTAATGGTATTATACATAAGAGTTTAGAGCATCTGTGCTGTAATGTGCATGTGAAAGATGGCAATTGTATGTACAAATATGTTTGTTCACAATGGCAATGTTAGTCAGTACTACAGATGCTAATGACAAATTCAATGGATTGCAAGACTCACAGTTACTTTAAAAAGAGCATACACAGTAGCATGTACAGTTTTCATTACATTTAGTACTAACTTTGGTTGACATGTAATTGAAGCATTCTATCACTTTAAGTAGAACTGAAAGCTTACATATCATCACTATTGTATTTTCAAATCTAATTTTTATATGATACTGATAATAAGACATAATTCAATTACTATTAAAGTAATCATTGGTAACCTCTTGGGCTTTGAGAATTAATTATTTCTCTACATGAGGATTATTTGCAGTGCAGTTAAAGTAAAATATAACTGAAAAATGTCACCTTTAATAATCAGCTATCAGTCTCAAAGTGGAAAGAGAACTATTCCTTTCAGCACCCAAAAGGCAGGTGTTCACTTAGCTAATCCTTACAGTGTTCAATTTCCCTGCTTTAGTTTCTGTTATTTCTTTATATCTGCTTTACTTCCCATTCTCTTTTTCCATTCCCTGTACTCCCACTGTAGTACTCATGCCTACGGCCTTTCAAAAAGCTTCTGTTCCTCTCCAAGAATTTTGTCCAGTAGAGAATGCATAAAAACCTTCCACTTGTTTAATTCTTGATAAGAACACTGTTGCGTGCTGCAGGATACAAAAGAAAAGGTATTTGTTGGTTCTGTTCTTTCAAGAACTATCTAAATTGAAAGGCCTGAAAAATGTGATGTTTTTCTATGTTTTCACCAGTCTTCATAACAGGCATTCCACATTGTGTGTGAAGTGTTGAACACCCTCCCCTGCACACAATATGCCTCAAGAAGGTATTTTTCTTCATTTTGCTTCCAGGCAACACCGAAGTTCACTTATTGGGATACCTTTAATAAGAACAACCAGGAAACACTCCAACTTTCAAAAAAATTCGTGTTGCTAACCAGTATTCATTGCCCTGGCAGCCCTTAAATGAACCAATTAAATTAGATATAATCACTGTAAACATCTGTAAAATATTATTGACACATACACATACACAGCAAATTAAAATACAAAGACTTAATAAAGCAGTTCACTCATACAGAAATGAAAGTGCCATGACCAAACAGCAGAAGCAACTGAAGAATGTGCTGATGTGATTCAGGCTAAGGAGATACCAAAGAAGAAATTAATGTTAGAGCCAGGGATGAGCCTACTGATGGCCAGGTTAAATAATTCTTTTCTCCTGAATTTTACAAGTAAAAGACATTTAGCTCATCTTAGAAAAATTAGCTCTAAGTAGGATAAAAGATAAGAAAGATAGGAGGCAGCTAGGGATACTATAAGTACAGTATATTATCTAATTACTCATTTAGATTTATTGGAGCATTGGAGCAAGAAGGACGTTTGTAATGAAGGAATAGAGGAGAGCTGCAGCAAAACCCAGCTGCAGCACTGCTATGTTACCAGGACAGGTACTCCCTTAGTTCAACCCAAAGGTAGCAGCAATTTCCTCTCAGTCCAGAGATCTCCTTACCCCAGTTATCCACTGCTGATCTCAATCAGCCCATCTAGAAATGTGTGCCCAGGTTTCCTCTACAAACAGCACTCATTCTAGTGAAATGACAACTGTGTGAATCACTGGCTTCCTATGTGCAAGGAAAGACAGATTTTCTTTTTTTATTTTTTTTTCCAGAGAGGAAAAAAAACATAAGACACTGCTTTCATTGTAGTAAAAGTCTTCACAAGGATTGGCCTCAAAGGGAAGGCCTGTACCAGAAAGTGTCATCCTCAATTATTGCCAGTAATTACTTCATATAATTCTCGTAATAAAAGTAATCCAAAATCATCCCAAAAGTGAATTACTTTCTTGCCCTTATTGTACTGTTTGGAAAATAATGCAAAAATTTAACTGTCTGGATATTATAAAGCATTCTGTAACTGTATTCATGACCAGTTTAGAGCAATGTATTACTGTTCCAGCATAGTCCTTTACCTTTTACATCTCTTTTTCTCAGATGTTTGCTCCACTGAGGTATTTATAGGCAGCTTTCAGCTGGGTGAATCCAGTCAAATACTTTTAGTCTATGCCAATAAGGTTTGTTCTTTATCACTACAATCATCCTAGGATCCTTTTTCTGCATTAGTTCCTGTATGAATTTATCTTTCTGGAGTACCAGATGTATGCTGGTGCTTAATGAAATGCCCTTAAATACTTCACCACTTCTATTGGAAAAAAATTGCCTGATACATCCTAGGATTGCATTAGTTTTGAAATACCAAACTTCTGCTGTAGGAAACTAAAGAAGAAATATTGATATTAATGATTCATGTATTCATTATAAATGTACTGACCATAATGGAATATTTTAGTATTAATGCTGATATCAAGAGAACTGTTCTCTATTGAACAAAGTGCATGTGTTAAAGTACCCATGAAATGAAAAATCATTCAGTCCAAAATTCAAGCATTCATCCTCTTAAATGCTTCTCCACACCCTAGCTTTAACCTTTCTCCTTGGTTTCTCCCTGCTTATTTGAGATTGAGCATGTGATTTACCTGCTCAAGCCCTCAGATTTCCAGAGGACTGATTTCACAGGAATGTATTATTTAACATCAGCGTCAAGTCAAAGTCAGTCTTTCTTACTGAAACTGAAGACAGTATTTTCTACCAGTCTCTTCAGGAGCAAGTAGCTTTCCTCTTAGTTATGTTTCCATACTGGAAGCACTGACAAAATTAACAAATGAAAACAGCAAATAATTAGGCAATACTTCAAGAACACTTGAAGCAGTGGCAGCTTTCAAGGCAGCATGGAGAAATTCTGGGCAAATTTTGGAATTGTATTAGCTCTCATTATAATTTAAAGTCAAGTAGACCTGGCATGCAACATGCTCCAGTGGTGTCCACTTTGGCCAAGAAAATTCGGAAAATTACAAAAAGCTGGCTGTAGCCTATAAGTAACCCATACAGAGAAATCTCTAGTTATGCTAGAGCAACTCTTTGTGCCCTTTTCACTTAAGAAACCAAGAATCAGAATGAATATATCAAGGAGAATGAGTTCCTATAAAAATTAAACCTTTATTCTATCACTTCAGATTCATTCATTTAACAATATTTTGTCATTACTAAAAAAAAAAAAAAAAACCAAAGGCAGAAATTTACTAAAACATAATCCTTTGTGCCATTCTCAGAAAATGCAGGGAATTCCAGAAAAAGCTAGAATTAGATTAATTATTGTTCTAACACTTAGGGGATTTAGCAGTTGTAACTCAGTGGATGATTTGTACTATAGTGATGAACCAGTACAATTGATGCAACAGGAAGGCACTCTGTGAAAAAACATCCCAGACCTTCATTTCCATGGAGCTCAGGTAACAGAAGCATCCACAAACTTTATTTCTGTACTAATACTGAATGTCTTGATGTTCACTGACAAACAGAAAGTCCCAATGAAACAACTAAAACTTGCTTATGTCTGTAAAATGCATATGCATGAATGCTACAGCTTTTGGTGTTTCAGCTATTACTTGAAAGGCAGCATGTGTACTCTCACAGACACAGGTTAATTAAGGAGACAGGTATCTATATTAAATACATTTCTAACTGAAACTAGGTCAGACTGACTTCTCATTGTTCTTTTATCTGTGTGCAAATTTGCAATATTGTTCAAAATCGAGACAGCAAATCTGAGTGCTGAATTCAATATTTACTTTTCAGTCACAAAAAACACACACAAGGAAATAATATCTGTCAGTCCACAGACTGGCTTACCATATCCAAGATTATCTCATTCAGGATTCATTTAGAGTGATAAGTTTCCATTTTAATGAAGTCGCTGTGAAAGTGGTTTTATTGTGGCAAAAGGAAAATCTTTTCAGATGCACCATTCTTTAGTGTGAGAATATATGAGATATTTGTTTCTATGTTATTTTTCATAAAAAGGCTGTCAATTTACTTTTTTTAAAAACTTGTAGTATACTTGTAGTATGATTCAGGAACTTCTCTTCCTCTCTTAACCTACCTATACATATACATTCCTACATATAAGAAACCCTCCTATATTTTACCAAGTATGTCTGGAACTATGTCCTTATTTATTTCTTACTTACCTGTGAAAATTTAAGGATTTTTTTTTATATTCAGCTCTCAAGTAGTATTTTGCCAATGTTTTAGATATTATTTCCTGAATTCAAACTTTACAAGATACCCACAACATTTACCTAAGAAAACGCAAAATATACAGAATTTTCATTGTGAGGAATTTGATCATACAGAGCAGAAAAGCTGCTAAGAGAGAAGGCAAAATATTGTCAGCACTCAGAGGGACAATCTTGGTACTATAGCATGTGATACTGCTGCAAAAATATTAACAAAGCACTTCTTTTTGTTTCCAAAGGATTAATAGTATTTGAGTCACACTGAAAAAGGCTTAACAACATTTATTTATGGATGAATAAAATTGGACTGTGAAGGGAAATATCCTGATCCTATGGCAAGTGGCCTTCCTTTAGGTCATCCATTTAGCCTCTGGAGAATACAATGAAGAAAATTACTAGAAATGGCTGAAAACAACCTGAGAGAGACCCTTGAAAACAACCAGCCTCAGGTAACAGAGCCAAAAAGTCAAGTTTGTACTTCATCACTGATTTTTGGTCTGGTAACTGGTAGCAGTTGCTATGGTAGCACATCTGCCTAGAACTCCCTTCCCTCACACACACATCCTCCACAAAACAAGGAAGAGCGTAAGATCAGATAATAAAGGAAAAGCACTCAAGAAGACAATGAAACATTCTATAAGTTTCAGTCTATGTGGTTTTATGTAAAATAGCTGCTGTGGGAATTCTTTCACTTATTACTCCCTAAGGTAAAGGTCTAAACGAAGAGTTTTGCAATTAAGAGAGAGTATATTCTAGGATAACTATGCCTTCCGCTTTGTATAGTTGCTCCTTATTGCTAACAAAATTAAAGTGTTTTGGCAGGCTTCTGAAAAGCCACAAACAAGTCTTGCTTAATTTTCCTTGAGTTCTGCAAATTAACCCACATAGTCCAACATTTTAAATACAGATTTAAGAATTTGACTGTTACATTGTTATTAGTATAAATGGAATTCTTAAGCCAGAATTTATTTGGAAAACATAGTCTCTATGTAGTATTTTCTTGGTTTCTAATACAGGATGCAGTCTTTAGTCTTATGCAAAAATTTTATGTGTTTGTTTTGGGTTTTTTTTTTAATTTTAGAAAAGAAAAAATATTGAGGAATCTATAAAGGCATTGAGATGTGTTTTCTTTTGCCCCTCAGGAACATAATTTTCCAAACATGAAACTAATACAAGTTACTGGATTCTCCAGTTTAAGACTTTCTCCTGCAATATGACATCTCCTGGTTTATGTCCTGTAATAAAGCTGTTTTTCAGTTCCTTATTGCATTTTTTGCCTACTTATTCGCATAAAGAAAAAGATCCCTATCATTAAGTTTTCAATCAATTTTCAATCAATGTCTTTTTTAATATTTGGTGCAATGAATTTTGTGTTGTTGAATTGGAACTCTAGATTAATGATGAAATAATACATTTAGTCAATACATATTTTTTTCAAAAACATGATCACTATCATCTCATGCACTCCACTAACATGCTTAGACTTAGACCAAATTGTCCTGAAAAGTTTTGCTTGTTTGCCTGAGATGGACACCTGACTAGCTGTTCCTTATGAGGATCCAGATTTCTGTGCTCAGGTAGCAGAAGTGTTCTTTCTTTTGAGACCAAACTTTAAAACGAGATATCTTATAGAGTCATCTAGCATAGAAAGATTTACAGAGCAAGTGCTGTCCTACTGCTGCCGCCTCTGCTGAGATACTTGGTTTTCCATTTATTTAAAGATCTGGCCAAAGGAATGCTTCATGGCAGATTCTGAGCAAAGAATTTGCCCCAGATTTGTAAAGCAAAAGAATCTACAAGGAAAAGCTACCTCTTCTTTCCTTGGGGGATAAAGACAATTTGAAAGGAAAGTAAAATTAAATGCCACACATGTAATTTTTATAAGGTTTACCATCTGCCAGCACAAATCTCTGATGAACCACCCTTGTAACTGTAGCAACTAAACAATTTCCAATGATAGATTGCCCTAATAGCTGCATAATTACTAGCTTTTTAAAAAAACTTGTTGCTATACAAAAGTGAGGCTCTTTTTTCATTTCTCTAGAAGTAGAGGGTATTCCAACCAACTCTCTCTGGATAATAACACACAATAAATAATTTCGTCTCTTCAACAGGGAAACATCCATGTCAATTTTTTTCTTTTTTTAAGAGGTGACTTCAAAATAGGCTAATATTAGGATCTGATTTTAATACCCTAAATCTTGATATTCCATCTTCCAAAACAGAAAGCTCAAAACAAGTAATGTATTAACCAAATGAAGTTCAGATCATTAATAATTTTTAAATTTTAGTTTTATAAGGTCCTGGTTACTTTGGAAACTACCAATGGGGTTTGGTTCTTGTAGTTTTTTTGGTTGGTTGGTTGGTTGGTTTTGTTTTTTGGGGATTTTTTAAGAAAAATTTCTCAGAATGTTCAGCTAATACTTCAAAAGTAGTAACATTACAAGAGACTCAAAGACATCTTTTACTGTATGCTTTTTAAGAGTCATGATATTTTTTCCCAGGGACAGAAAAAAGAATGATATTCCTGAAACTTTATAGCTGAAATATATACCTTAAACCAATCACCATCTGAAGATGATGACAACTCACAGTGAGCAGCAATGTGTCAAATTAGATTTAGTTTAATTATCCTAATCTTGAAAACAGACAAAATGCTCTTTCCAAGGGCAGAAAAAAATAATGTAAATAATTTCCCATGCTGTTTGAAGCTGCCAAGTTTTGTGTCTTTGTGATCACAGTTCCATGTGTGTTTGTGTGAATGACAAAGTAAACAGGGAATTTGAATTCATGTATCATCTATGATTTGGGGATTTTGCCACATTTGAGTGTCTTCAAGTTCATGTTAACATAAGAATAAAATTTAAACCTTTTTTAAATGTAGCTTTGGAGCTGATAAGTCTTGCTAAACAAAATCTGCTAAGCAGCCTTTGGGGAATATGGTTGCAGGACAGGTAGCCATATCTAAGCATAGTTAACTGTGTTGTTTCATTGTTCACATGACACTTGGCACTCAGAGATCTTCACTTCATACTGTGTCTTTGTGGATATTGTTTCTCAGATATCTAGCTCTGAGAATATGTCTAATCATTCTATGGTTTTAACTCAGTCTTCCCTGACACTTTAAATGCTGCATTGCAGCTCTGCTAAAGAAATTGCAATGGGCCCCTTTCAGTCACAGGAACTGACTCCATTAATATGTCTCATGTTGGCCTGAGATCTTCAACCTGAGGCACCAATTTGAAAGTCATATATATTTTTCATATGTTTTTGCTAATTATCTCTATGGCACTGTTGAAAACAGGACAGAAAATGTCCTTTTCCCATTGAATGAAATGTTTACAAACTACAAGCACTGTGTGTACATCCTGACATCAAAGGCAAGGTAGACTACATCTAAAGAAAATGTAGAGAAGGGTAAATATAATGATCAAGAGTGTAGAAAAATTCCCTTACCAGGAGAGAATAAAAGTAGCAAATTATTTTTACATCCAGAATGTCAACCAGGACAATTGAAGGCCTGCAGACTTACTAAATATCTTTATTAAAAGAATCACATGATAAACTTATAGTTCATCTTAAACTGTTAAGAAAGTAATGTCCATCTTAATACTGTACAGATATTAACATCAAAAAAGGGTTTTCTTTATAATAATTGTACAAAAAAACTAAGGGAGGACAAGAATTAAAACAGAATTTTTAAACATTCTATTATTTTTGCTAACTATACTGATAGTTTCTTTAGTTATCCAATAGGCAATAAGTATATGTCCCTGAAACGCACATTAGGGTTACCAAAACTGGAATACAATGATAGAAGTCTTTTACAGGTTTAAACTAGATGTTGGGTAGATTGGTTTTTTTTAGCAGGAAGTGTTTAAATTCCAATTGCCTTATTCTGAAAATCATTAAGTGTTTTTGTCAGCCAACAGAATTTAGATTTAAGCCAAAAGAAGTTCCATATCACATGTTTGTACATGTAGTTACAATGCTGCTAAAATGATATCTTTTCTTTAGTTCATTTGGATAACTGCTACTTTTAATTAGCTGTGCAGGTGTGCACCATCCAAAACAAAACAGTAGTAACACAGTAAATAGGTTCATAATGTGGCATTTTTAAACTAAGATAAATTATAATACTATGAATCTGGTATTTCTTTTTATTTCCTTCATTTACATATTATCAGGAAAAATGTGTGTGAGTAGAAGGGAGAATTCTCTACATTTCTGAAAATTGCAATTAAAAATGTATTAGTTACTAAAAAAGGGTTGGCTTGTAATATATTCAATTCTCCTTTTAATCTGTCTATTAGCTTCACATATTTTATTAATAATTTTTCCAAATGTACTAAGTACAGCTGAAGCACAGTTGTAATGTAAATCATGATCACTTATTTTAAGATGGTCAAGGAACAAAACAATCTATTTAAAATTCTCAGATTTTCTTTGACATTTGTGTTAAGTTTTCTTGTAATTCTTGTCAAACAAAATGCTGTTTTTCCTTACCAGATTTTTGGCTGTTGGGAAGTAAATGGAGTAACTACTGAACACTTTGCAAAAAGAAATACAGACCATGTGAACTTTAATGTGTGGGTTTTTTGGTTAGGTGTAGATGTTTTCACCTCTATAAAAAGTACTTTGTACATCTCCTTCTTACAGAAAAACCTTTCTCTGTGTCTATAATATTTTCAGATTAGAGATATGTGAAATTGCTTAGCTTTACTAAGCAATTTAGAACTGGCCTAATTAGTATGGAGATTTAACATTTTTAACAGAGGTATACAGAAACGTTAGGTTATTTTAACACAGTGCCCTTTTTTACTGTAAAATAGAAAGAAGGATATGAACATATATTCACTTCCACAGAAAAAAAGTTGACAGGCTCAAATAAGCATGGTAATTTGTTTTTAGAGCAGTCAAAGGAAAAGTCTATTAATGTTAGTAATTTCAGATTTTTCTCAACATACAAAGAAAGCATTCTAAATTAGCAAAAAAAGAAAAAAAAATTTTCTTGTTAAATGCAGTATTTGAAAGCATTAACATCGGTTGTGACACTCATGGCTGATATAAGTGGGAAAAAGAATCACCTTCATTGACTGCAGCAGAACGATGACTGGGAACCTAACCCATGTTTTGAAACAACTTTTGTACAACTCTCCTCATCTTTAAGAACTACTTTTTTTTATTTTGTCACTCATAAGGATGACTGGCCCATGTGCGTACTTTCCTTTTCAACCTAAGTACAGGTTAAGAATTTACCTTTTAGGATTCAGAATTGAAATACTTTCTTTTTTGAACAAAGCCAAGGCACTGAAACTTTTGTTTCTTTAAATGTCGTCAGCAGTTATATCTGGCCTAAACTGACACCTTGGTACATTGTTATTGTTTCTTGTTGCAAACAGTGTTCTCATTACATTTGTTCACGGCATTTCTTTTAATCACCTCGTGGAAGATCTCAGGAGACCAAGAATCTGTCATTAAAGGATTTACAATTTCAGCAGCTGATGTTGTTTTGCACCATTAGAGCTCTTCTCTGAGGAGCCACAAAATTACTTTGCAAGTCGTAATTAAGCATTGCATTATACTCACAAAATGTGATACTATTCTTAATTTATCGATGGAGACCACAGGGTAATGAGAGGTTAAACAACATTCAATGAGAGCCAGTCAAGACAGAGCAGTGTTGCAGTGCTACCCACCCTTGGTGGGTCAGCAATGCACACCATCATTCCCACAGATCGGTCACCCAGTTTGTGCTGCCTGCTTCCTGTCCACTTCTGCAAAATGGGCCTCGTGAATCTAATCACTTTTTAGTACATTTCTAACATTCATTACTTTTCTGTAACTCATTTGATAGAACGAGGTCGGGGAGTGAAGACATTGGCAGGAGATCAGTCTCCCCAGGAGTGGACACTGAGAAGTCTCTGTAAGCACAGAGAACAGAAACACTACTCTGGGCCAGCTGGGAAGCAAGTATGCCCACATCGAATCCAAGACATTGTGCCTCCTCCTACTGCAGTCTACTACTTGTGTGAACTCTGTGTGTCTACTGTTGGATTGTTACTGCTCCTGTAACCTTCCATGTAGTCCTGTATAGTGACTGCAGAGAGATTGCATACAGAGATTGTATGCATATATATATATATATATGTATATATGCATATAATTGTTATCCCAATGTTAATTTAAAAAGACCAAAAAAATACCTCCACACATAGTCTACTTACACTGTCCTGTTTGGGTGGGGGTTTTGCCCCCTAAAAAGCTTAAAATTTATAGAGTGTAATGAGCTACTATTAGCAGTAAATTCTCTAATTATTAGTTTTGTTTACTTCTGAGCTGCTTAATACTATTATTAACAAAACTGCCTAGGTAAAAACCTCTAGTCATCTGAAAACTAAGTAAAATACTTTTCTGCCATCTGATTCTTGAATAAATTTTTACAAAGCAAACTCAGTTTGACAACTGAAAAAAATGCAGTCATGTAATCTGCATAATTCAAGGCCCTCACATTTGCAAAAACTCCTAGTGAAGGCAGTAAAAGCAGAATCTATATTTCTGAAGTAAATTAAAGTTTTATAGAATACAGAGAATGCACTTTAATTTGTTACATGTGTTGGAAAGACAAATGGAATACTACACTATTTGGAAAATGGTAGTTATAGGAATAGTATGGTCTTTCTACTTGCTCTTTCTATATGGTCTGAGCTAACTGAAGCTGCTCAGACCATCCTTGGAGATGGAATTAGCTCTAACTTCAGAGTTTTAAGTAGTGACTTCCAGACACCTTCTGGAGCTTCTTTTGACTTAAGTTATTCTATAAAGATTCACTTTATGACAATATTAGCTGTGAGCCTGCACACAGAGGGTGAGGTTTACAAATAAATACATCCATATAAAACTGCATATATACTTTGTTACATGTCTATTTCACTCAGCAATTTATAGGACCGTGATCAAATCAAGATGAAACCAAGATGATTATACTCACTACTTAGATAAGAAACTTCCTCTAGAGACTAACTAGCCTTCACTGAGTAATGGAGCTGATCTGTAAAGATTATTTCTATCCCTGTTCTGTCAAGTACCAGACTACTCAATGTTTTTATATCACCTATGACAGATTTCTTTCTCTGACATTTCAGTATCCCCAAATATCTCTAGGATGCTATGAGAAATATGTTTTATCATTGGAAATCACATTTTGTGTAGCTGATATATTTTAAGCTCCATGTATTAGAACTTAGAGTACTTTTAATGAATTAATGAGTGGTATGTTTAGTTATACAGTTAAAGACAGCTTAGCATGGCAAAACATTATTTTTAATATCAAACAATGAAGCAATAACTGTCTTTGCTGCTGAAAGCCACCATTTGAACAAAACGTACAGACTACCTTACTTTATGTCACATGTCAGACTTCTTACTTGTCACATTCACTGTAACAGTGAAAATATGATCCTTCATGAAATAATATTCTGCATTACTCCACAGCCTTTCAGATAACCTGAATATACAGAATTAACTGGCCCATGCAGTTCTGATTTTTTTTCTTTTTTTTTTCTTTTAGAAATTTTTTTTCTTTTAGAAGATTATGGCTAGTTTTAAAAACAAACCAATAGATCTTTCTGACATTTAGTCACTTTAATGGGTCTCTCTGAAGTTCCTTAACATCCTCTCAAGTATCAGCTCTTCTAAATAATTTTGCATGATTTGAAAAATTTTGCTATCTCATAGTTTGGCTGCAGTTACAGATAACTGAAATAAATAAAAGGAATTTTGGTATCATGGATTAGGTAGGAGTCCAAAGCCCTGCTACATTACCTGTATGAGCACCACAGCACACAGGATAAGCCTCTTGGCAAATCCATCATTTCCTTGTGAAGAAGAAGTATTTCTTACCATCAAGAGGCTCTGTTCTTAATTGAAGTGCCTGTTTTGACATATTTTATCACAGATTTAATGGGCCAGAGAATCTTGCCCTATATCTGGTGTATCCCTTTCCCTCCCTGGTTTTGTTAAGTCTGCAAAGGGCAAAAGAGTAATCAAGATGTTTGGAGAGACTGAGCTGACCTAATGAACATACGTCTGAGTTAATGAATATTTCCATGGACTTTGTCAGTGTACTTCCTAAGGCAATTGTAGGCACTGAGTGGCTGTCATTTTCTGAGCTGCAAACTTGTTCAGCTAGCTTGCCTCCACAGTAAGTCAGTTCAGTTTGCGTTTCTATTAATAACTGCATTTAATTTTGCTAGGGGTTCGAGCTTTTGTTAGGAGTAGAATGCTGCACTGCTTGATTACCGAGATCCCTAACTGCATGCTTCTAAGTGAGAGTAAATGGTTTGATTTCCTTAGTATTTCATTATTTCTTTAAATCTCCTGAAGTTGTACAGATGAAAGGAGAGAATATATGTGTTTTGAGGTGTTACATTGGGAATAAGTTTCCTTATATTGAAGGACTGCCAGTCTCCTTTCTTCTCTAGCTGGGTCAGCTGTTATTTCCATTCTATCTCTGGCTATGCAGCCTCATGAAATATCTTGAATAACACTTTATTTTCTTGCTTCAGTATGGGGGACAGGGAGAGGGTCCCCCAATATGTTAGCAAGGATACGTCTATTCTAGTGTCTGGGGTATTTTTGCAACATGATGTGCCAGCTTTGCTATCCTTTAATGTAAGCAAAAGGACAACTCACCTCACTAAAGTAGTCACAGTGGTATATGGTTATTTTAACTAAACTGTAAGTTATTTTAATTATGCTCCATGGCTTTCTCATGACAGGACATTTCACTTATTCTTCAGGATAGTGTAAACTTCAGTCAGGCTGAAACTGCACACATAGAACATTCACAAATCTCCAGAGAATAACGAGTACAACTCCACCATCTTCTCCTTCCTTGTTTAGATAATGGCATCTCTTCCACAACAGTGGGCTTTTATTGCTGTTGCTTTTTTCCTTTTAACTAAACTGAAAAAGACAGGCTACTCTATTTTGCCATCAACAGAAAACCAATAAATCATTTTACTAGCCAAATAATGTCATGTAACTGATTGACTGAGTGGTAAAAAGGCAATTACAATTCAGTGGAGAAAAATGTAGAATTATGTACTTAGGGAAAAAAAAAATCCCGATTTTAAATAAAACATGAATGACTACAAGTTGCCTATTGTAACTGATACTTCTGGGAAAATAACAGCTTAGTGTTCTGTAGCAATCCAAAAAGTAAAAAGTGTTAGGAATTTTTAGGAAAGGGAGAGAACAAATCTGAAGTCATTGTTACTTCTTTGTAGAAATTGGCAGTGCAGCCAGTCCTTCAACACTATGTGCAGCTCTTTGCAACGGCAGTGTCTATAGAAGGTTGCTGTGTCTCTCTCAAAAGGAATATAGAACAGTTGGGAAAAGTAAAGAAACATGTAACATGAAGAATTTCCACAGAAGAAACAACTGAAGGGACATCTTTTCTTCACAGAAAAGATGCTGAGAGGAGTATGATACAAATCTATAAAACTGTAGGCATCGAAAAACTAAGTAAGAAACAATTGTTCATCATCTTTCTTATCACAAGTTAGAGAAATATTTTTTAAAAAGTAGATGTCATAGTTCATATAGGTACAAAAAGCAACAAGACAAATATATGGAAGAAAGATCCACCCAAGCCTAAAAAAATATAAAATCATTTTATCTAGTCTTGACAGTCCAGAAGCTCTGTATTTGCTGTCAGATATCTCAGGGGACTGCACACCTGATTTATTCCTTTCTCAGGCATGTGTTTCTGTCCACTGTCAGATTACTGGGCTATATGTACATTTCGTCTGACATCATGTAGGACTGCTTCAATAAAAATAAAAGGGATTACATTTTTTTCTGTCAAATATCTAGTCTAATTTATGATCTTTTACTTCCCTTTTTCTTCTATTTAAAAATATCTCACTGAATGAATTGTCAGGAATGGTACGAATAACATATAATGCATATATAACCATGTCTCAAATAAATCTAAGATAGACACATTTTTCTTGTAAATATTAGAGACTGACCTTCTGTCCCATGTAGTTCTCCTGGTAGAACCTCTGGGAGAAAATTCTCCTCCAAGTCACAATTTGCATTTTTCAGCCCTTCAGCCACTGTGAGGGACTGGAAGATCTGTTACTCTGCAATGCTATCCTTTTTACAGAATCACAGAATCACAAAGTGGGTAATGTTGGAAGGGACCACCAACGGGTCATCTGGTCTAACTTCCCTGCTCAAACAGTGTCATAGCACAACATTGGGTTCAGATGATTCTTGAATATTGCCAGTGAGAGAGACTCCACAACTTTTCTCGGCAATCTGTTCCAGTGCACAGTAACCTGCACAGTAAAGAAGTTCTTCCTCATATTCAGGTGGAACTTCCTGTGCATCAGTTTCTGCCCATTGCTTCTTGTTTATTTCTTGGCACCACCTAGAAGAGCCTATTCCATCCTCTTAACAACCTCCTTCCAGATACTTACAGACATTGATGAGGTCCCATCTCAGTTGTCTCTTCTTGAGGCTGAACAGGGCCCAAATCTCTCAGCCTTTTTTAAGAAGAAAGATTCTCCAATCCCTTAGCCACCTTTGTTGCCCTTTCCTGGACCTGCTCCAGGAACTTCATGTCTCCCTTGTACTGAGGAGCCCAGAACTGAACACAGCACTCCAGAAATGTCCTTACCAGGGCTGAGTGGAGGGACTGCAATTTGTTGGCAATGCTCTTCCTAATGCAGACCAGGATAACATTGGCCTTCTTGGTCACAAGGGCACAATGCTGACAGCTTGTTGTCCAGTGGGACTCTCACGTTCTTCTCTGCAGAGCTGTTTTCCGGAAGGTTAGCCCTCAGTCTGTCGGGTACATGGGGTTATTCCTTCCCAGGTGCATCACCCTGCATTTTCCTTTCGTGAACTTCAGACAGTTCTTTTCTGTCCATCTCTACAACCTGTCAAGGTCCTTCTGAATGGCTGTACAGCACTCTGAGGTACCAGCCACTCCTCCCAGTTTTGTGTCATCAGCAAGCTTGCTGAGGAGGTATCTGTCCCTTCATCCAAGTCATTGATGAACAAGTTAAACAATATGGTACCAGTACTCAACCTTGGAGGAACACCACTAGTGACCGGCCTCCAACTAGGCTCTGTGCTACTGACTACAATCCTCTGGGATCTGCTGTTAAGCCAATTCTCAATCCACCTCTTTTTCCACTCCTCCAATTCACATTTCCTGAGTTTACCTATGAGAATATTGTGAGAGAGTATCAAAAGGCTTGCTGAAGTTGAGGTAGACAATATTCACTGCTCTTCCCTCATCCATCCAGGCAATTGTTTCAGTTGTTTTACCTGTGGTGGATCATGCTGACTATTCCTGATCAGTTTCTTGTCCTCCCTGTGGGTAGACATGGCCTCCAGAATGAGGCCTTCCATCATCTTTCCAGGGATTGAGGTCAGTAGTTCCCTGGGTCCTCCTTCCTGCCCCTTTTGAAGACCAGGGTAACATTTGTTTTCTTCCAGTCCTCAGGCACCTCCTAATCACTAGACCTCTTGGAGATGATCATGAGTGGCCTTGCTATGGTGTCCACTGACTCCTTCAGCACTCAAAGATTCAGCCTGTCAGGGCCCATGGACTTGTGGTTGTCAGCTTTGCTTAATCCAATCCTACTTGACCAAGGAAAAGTCTTCCAAGATTCCTTTACCCTAGCCTCCTCAGTCAGAGATATTTGAGGACTGGTCTTGTCAGTGAAGACCAATGCAAGACATTCAGTAACTCTGCTTTCTTTGTTTCCTCTGCTACCAGGATCTATTTAGTACAATTAGTAATGGGTCCACAATCCATTATTACCATTTAGTAACAGGCCCACACTACCCTTTCTTTTAATTTTTTTAATTGATATATTTGAAAAAGCCCTTTTTATTATTCTTGACATCCTTGGCCAGATTTAATTCCAGGTAGGCTTTGACCTTCCTTGTCTCATTTCTACTTACTCTGACAACGTCTCAATATTCATTCCAAGTTGTATGACCCTGTTTCCATATCCTGTGTGTTTTCTGCTTATGCTTGAATAATGACAGAAGTTCTTTATTCATCTATGCAAGTCTCTTGCCCCCTTGCCACCTGTTTCTTTCCCCCTCTTGCCTGACTTCTTGCTCATCAGGATGCATTGTTCTTGAGACTGGAGGAAATGATCCTTGAATATCAACCAACTCTCTTGGAACCCTTTTCCCTGCAGTTTCTGTTCCCATGGGATACTTTCAAGACAATCCCTGAAGAGGCTAAAGTTAGCTGTCCTGAAGACTATGCTTGAATTCTTACTTGCTGCCCTCCTTCCTCCTTGTCCATTATTGAATTCCACGATCTCATGGTCATCGCAGGCAAGGCTGCCCACAATCTCCAACAACACCTTCACTTTCTGTTAGTAGCAGGTCGAGCAACATGCCATTTCTCTTGAAGTTGTCCACTACATGTGCCAAGGAAGTTATTTGATTCTAGCAAAGAAGTGCTGATGGTTCCTGATTCTTCTGTCTACTGTTTCTTCCATAGGACTTCCACACAATCAAGAGCACCCCCATATAGAGCTGTTGCAGTTTCAGGCTCTCTGCACTAGAAATTTTGTGTAATTCCTACCTTCTTTTCACAAATGCTCCCAGCATTCCTTTTCACATATTTGGCATGTTACCTAGACAGAATACTCAATCATTCCATTTGCTTGATTGATCCTGTTGGCACACCAGCAGCTAGGCACCAGAGCAAAAAACAATCCATTGCTGGTCAGATGTAAGCAGAAATGAAAACTCCTTAAGAAAAAGAAAGACATTTCCATTCTGTATCCTTCTCAGACAAAATTCTTTGGGTGACTCAAAAAGGTAGTCATGATATTTTCACATAAGTTGACTATGAAAACTTCAGTTGCTATTTAGTAAGAAAGATACGAAAGAAACAAACCTCCTTTTGCTTTCCCTTCCTTCTGTGCTATAGAGGTCATTACTGACCATCAATTAGCACAAATGAAATTTCTCAGAGGATTTTAGATTAAGCACAGAGAAAGGTCACAGGTAAAGTCAATTTATTGCAGTGTGAATTTAATTTGATTTGTTGTCTTTGCACAAGTCACCAGCAAGCTTGCGAGCTTTCAGATAATAGGATTAAAAAAAAAAAAAAATAAGGGAGAAATTTATTGTTATGTTTATGCTGACTGTAGTTCTTGCTATTTCTCTGTCTCTTTTGAGGTCTGGAAATGTTATTTATTTTCTCTATGGTATCAATACTGATCATAGCAGGCAGGCATCTCCTTCAAAAAGTCATGTCTCAGCTGGCATTCATTGCTCTCCTCAATGGCAAAGTCAGTACAAAGGCCAAGGACTGAATGGAAATGAAGCTCCAACCTCTGTCTGGTCACTCCTGGTCAGGGTTGAGGTATGTGGAATGATTATTACCTCAACTGCATGATACTTGTTCTGTGGATAAAATGAGGATTTCAATCTTCTTGGCTGTCAATCCAAAAAATGTATGGGCACAATATGCTTTAAGGAAAGGAAGGCAAGGAAGGCAGGAAGTCAGAAAGAAAGAAAAGTAAGAAAAAGAAAAGAAAGAGAAAGAAAGAAATGGAAAGAAAGAAAGAAAGAAAGAGAGAAAGAAAGAAAGAAAGAAAGAAAGAAAGAAAGAAAGAAAGAAAGAGAAAGAGAGAAAGAAAGAAAGAAGAAGAGAAGAGAGAAAGAAAGAAAAAGAGGAAGAGGAAGAGGAAGAGGAAGAGGAAGAGGAAGAGGAAGAGGAAGAGGAAGAGGAAGAG
>VXBX01009108.1:1436857-1447811 GCA_013400415.1 Scytalopus superciliaris
CAAAAAAGGGCGACACAAACAAAAAAAAAAAAATTTTTTTTTTTTTTTTTTTTTTTTGCTTTTTTTTTATTCTCAAATCTAATCTACAATTATTTTACTTATAATTCTTTTATTTAAAGTAAATTCTTAGAGCTGGTGCCTCCAGTACGGTAACATCTGTTATTCTGTTAGAATAATTGTCTTAATAAAAGTTGCTAAGTGCAAGCTGAAATAGCTTCACGCATATATAAGAATCATTAAGAACATGGTCAAACACATGATAACAAACTGCAATTTTCACTTGCAAGCAACTTGGTTCTAAAAGCAATTATACACTTATTTCTTATATGTATATGTATGTCAATTTACAAATATTTTTACTCTGAATGCAGTTGTACGCTTATTTAGTTAGAGAAACTACCTGAATAAAAAGCCAGGAAGAGAGTAAGTGGATAACCCTAAAATTTTAAATTCTATTCTTAATTCTGTGAGACAAAATGTAATAAGTTTGTGTGCTAGAATAACAGAGAGACTGATAGAACTATACATGTACCCTCTGCCTGGATTTTCTTATCTATTGCACAACATTACTGGGTGATTAAAATTAGTAGAGATGGCATTAAAATGTAAATTTCAGTTCTACTAAATTGAAGCTGACTTCACCCATGTGCTGAATGTTCAACTATTTTTACTTTAAAAAAGAGGTTTTTTCTCTCAATTGTAATGATCAAGACATTAAATAACTCTTTACATTTACAAAGAAAAAAATTACAATCTAAATTCTTCCTTAGTTTATGTCTTCACAGAATCACAGAATAGGCTGAGTTGAAAGGGACCCACAAGAATCATCAAGTCCTACCCTTAGCCCTGGACAGGACCATCCCCAAGAGTCACATCATGTGCCTGAGAGCATTGTCCAAAAGCTTCTTGAACTCTGTCAGGCTTGGTGCTGTGACCACTTCCCTGGGGAGCCTGTTCCAGTCCCCAACCACCTCTGGGTGAAGAAACTTTTCCTAATATCCAGCCTAAACCTTCCCTGACAAAACTTCAGGCCATTCCCTTGGGTCCTGTCACTGGTCACCACAAAGAAGAGATCAGTGCCTGCCCCATCTCTTCCCTTCACAAGGAAGTTGTAACTGCAATGAGGTCTTCCCTCAGTCTCCTCTTCTCCAGGCTGAACAGACCAAATGCTCTCAGCTGCTCCTCACACGGCTTCCCCTCGAGGCCCTGCATTTACTTCGTTGCCCTCTTTTGGACACTTTCTAACAGCTTGATATCCTTCTTATATTGTGGCACCCAAAACTGCACACAGTATTCCAGGTGAGGCCGCTCCAGTGCAGGGCAGAGCGGGACAATCCCTTCCCTGGACTGGCTGGTGATGCTTTGCCTGATGTCCCCCAGGACATGGTTGGCCCTCCTGGCTGCCAGGGCACTGCTGACTCATATTCAACTTGCCATTGACCAGGACCCCCAGGTCCCTTTCCATGGCACTGCTTTCCAGCATCTCATTCCCCATTCTGTAAGTACATCCAGGTTTGTCCCATCCCAGGTCCAGAATATGGCACTTCCCCTTGTTGAATTTCATATGGTTGGTGATTGTCCAATCCTCTAATTTGTTCTGGTCTCTCTGCATGGCCTGCAGATGACACAAAACTGGGAGGAGCTGTTGACTCTCTCCCAGGCAGGAGACATTGAAGAGCACAGGGCCTGAGATGGAGCCCTGCAGAACGCCACTAGTGAAAGATCACCAGTCTGATGTCTCCTGCTATATTACCTGAGTCTTTTAATAATATACACAAAAAACCCACATAGCAAGGCACAGTGGGATGATTTAGGAATAGAATTTGGACTCATGTTTGAATTATTTGGGTTTTATGAGTATAATTCTAGCTTCTATAGCCTTTGCAAATACTTTTGGGGTAGCTGCACTTCATGAATTTGTCAGATTCTGATTTCAATTACACTCCTATCATGTTGGCATAATTTCCCATATACTACAGGTGTTGTTTCTGATTTACATTAATATTAGTTTAGTAAGATTTAGTGCCACAGATATTCTGGAAGAGTATTCTAAAATGCCTCATGTCTCTCAGCTAATTATGTCTTTGAAGGCTTATATTTTAAACATAATATGCAATAAAACATATATTTATACAGTTATATTTTATATGTATTTTTTACTTAACTTTTAAATATAGAAGATTGTTCAGGCACTCCCATATTACTGACTGATGTTATTCCTCTTTTCTTTAGTTTCTCACAGAATTACACAATTAATTTTAACAATAAATGGTTATCATGATAGAAAGGAAGTTATTGCAGGCTTTTCATTATAATTATCTGCCATGAGAGAGAAGGCAGCAGAAAATAATGAGATGGAAAACAATTCTTTAGTCATAAAAAGAGGATTCCATTATTTTCTAGATGTTATCTGTCATTACACTAACAATTTAAAACATTTCTACAGAATGCATAGTGTGCTTAACTATTTCTTTGGGGATTTATTTTAAAAACACATCCACAGTAACAATATGTAAATATCACTGGAACTGTACAAAGCAAGAATGGAGACTTTGTGCTTGGTACTACAGCTGAAGACCAGTTTGTGAAAGATGATGTCCCCACACAGAAGACAAAATTTTTGCTCTGAGATAGTAATCTATGAGCAAGACCAATAAAATGAGGAAAAAATCTTCCATGGCCTAAACTTTTAGCATTTTGAAAGTACCAAAATTATCACTGAAAAGTTGGGTGTCAGCTCAGTTCTGTATATTCTCTCTGAAATTTATTGTATAAAAAATGTTGAAAGGTTTTATTATAAAGGTTCCCCAACCTACCCAAGAGGCTTGCTAAGCTTCAAGTCCTTTACTAAAGTACTTATGAATTGGTATTCCCTTAGTGTTCTTCAGAAAGAATTTGTTGGGTTTTTTTCCAAGTTCCTTTTTTGTTTGTTTGTTTGTTTGTTTACTGCAACTTATGGATTCAGCAGATATGGTAGTTAATTAAAGGTGCAATGGGAAAATATGACCAGTGATTGCACACTTGGATGACAACAGAAATTTAGTAGGATATAAACAGATCCTGCAACTGAGTTCCCAGTTTTCATTTGAGGGCTCACTGGACTCAATGATGCTTCTGATAGGCACCTTTTTCTCATATCTCTGTTCAGCAATTCCCTAGAATCATAGAATTATTTAGGCTGAAAAAGATCTCTAAGGTGATAGGGTCCAACCATTGAGCTAGCACCATTGTATTCACCATTAAACCATATCCCCAAGTGCCACACCCATATTCTTTTTGAACACTTTCAGGGCTGTTGATTCCACCATTTCTCTGGGCAGCCTATCCCAAAGCATGATCACCCTTTCAGTAATGACATTTTTCCTAATATCCAATCTACACCTTCCCTGGTGTAACTTGAGATCATTTCCTCTTGTCCTGTCACTAGAAGACTTGGAGAAAAAGGCTGACTCCCACCTTGTTACAATCTCCTTTCAGGTAGCTATAGAAATAATGTCACCCCTGAGTCTCTTTTTCTCCAGGCTAAACAATCCCAGTTCCCTCAACCACTCCTCATAAGACTTGTGTTCCAGAACATTTACCAGCTATTCTGCCCTTCTCTGGACTCATTCCAGCACCAACATGGCTTTCTTATAGTGAGGGGTCCAAAACTGCACACAGGATTTGAGATGAAGTCTCACCAGTGCTGATTACAGAGTGGAAATCACTTCCCTAATCCTNAGTCTCACCAGTGCTGATTACAGAGTGGAAATCACTTCCCTAATCCTGTTGGCTACACTACTTCTGATACAAGCCAGGATGCCATTGGCCATCTTGGCCAACTGGGTACACTGCTGGATCATGTTCAGCTGCTGTCAACCAGCACCCCCAGGCCCTTTTCCAGTGGGTGGCTTTACAGCCACCCTTCTCCAGCCTACAGTGCTGCCTGGAGTTGTTATAACTCAAGTGCAGGACCCAGCACTTTGCCTTGTTGAACTTCATACCACTGGACTCAGCCCACGAATCCAGTTTGTCCGGATCCCTCTGTAGAGCTTTCCTAGCCTCTCCCTTATTTGCTTTCACATAGCCACTTGTGACTTTTCTATGTTCAGAACATTATGCAGCTTTCCCAAAAATGCACACAAGCAGTTGAGGCCTCCTGTACCTCCATTTTCACAAGCATATGTAGCATAGGAACATTCAATTTCCACCTTATCGTTTGTCCTGACATCTTTGCTTGAAATATTTGACAACACTTGCCAATACTTGGCAACATACCTTTTGACTTCCAGTCCCTTGAAATAGATTGAAATGTGTGCTGTGTCCAATGACACAGACTTTAAGGGTTATTTAAATGAGCCCATTTAGGTAAGGTATTTGTAATGACTAAAAATTCACACAGACACAGATGTAATCAGGGTCCTGGAAATACAATCTATTTATCTGTCTGAATCAAAAGGGCTTACTGCAGTGACTTTTTTAATTATAGTAGTCTGAGCAAATATTAGTATTATGGAGAAAAAAACTATTGAAGTTCATAGACATTTTTATTTTTGTTTTTGATTCCACCAACAAACAGGATTAAAAGTGGTACTTGAGAGTTCTTGCAGAAGATGACTGGCTTATCACATTTCTTTTCCAGGTAGAAACTAAAGAGCTTTGTGTCATCCTCACCATCATTAAAAAAATGAAAATAAAAAAGAGGGAAAAGGAGCAATATTCAAGAATAGCAAATGGAGAAAGCTTTGTGAAAATATAAATTGTTTAAACTGAAAGGATGTTTTTATTCAGAAATACAATCCAACAGCTTAAAAATCCTATTTTTCACTATCTATTGCATTATTCATTGAATAATTAGAGCATAACTTCATTCTCTACACACATCAAATAAAATTTTCTTTTTTCTTTCAGCTTTACAGCAGACTTATCTGTTTAAATAGCTGGTACTGAATAGTTTTTGGCATAAGTAGCCTTGTTTTTATATATCTATCCATATCAAAATAATGTCAAGAAACTACATTAAACAGATTAAATTGTAACATGGATGCATTTGAAATGTTTCTTGTATATATCAAAAACATGGTCTGATTCCAGCTAAAGGCAAATAAAACCTATTGTTCAACATTTAAGAGCTACACTAAATTCTAAAGTTCATCAATATAACAAGCATATAAAACACACACTTAAGAAAAAATACTGGTACAGTAGTATTTTTTTTTTGTTTGGTTTGGGTTTTTTTGGTTTTTTTTTTTGTTCTCTGACAATGTGAATAATCAAATGAAATATCCCATAGGCAGTCACTGCTTCCTATAGATTAATGAAGTTTCATGTTTGGATCAGAATCATCAAAGCTCCAGGACAAAGCATCAGCACTCCAGGAATGCTGTAATATGAATGTTCAAAATCATAGCTTTTTAGATATTGCATACTGAGAAAAACACTTAAACCATTGAAGTGTTTTTCAAAACTTTGATCAGAATTTCTAAAGAATCTGTACCAATGGCTACTACTTTCTTTAATGGATTCTAAATTCAGTCCTAGGGACTCATATTTTGAGATCTTCTTTTCTTCCTACTCTGCCAGGCTATACTTCAGAAACAATGTATATTACAGGGATTGTTTTCTGAGTATGATACCCAGTCCTCTGATTTACCTGGATGCTTAGGTTTCTTTGTCCTCTGATGTGCTCAGTCACAAGAAGAATGCTAGAGGTATAGCCGTTTGTCACTACAGTGACTGTACTGGAGGCACCAGCACTAAGAATATCCTAGTGCTCCTGTACCCTCCATCTCTACAAGCAGTGCTGGCAGACAGCACATATGTGTCACAGTGTCACTGATGCTTCCTGGATCCTCAGTCCCACAGCTCACAAGTGTTGAAAGAGCCCTACAAGCAACTGTCCTCATGTGCCAGCGCCCATATCAGAACTTATGTTTGTCATCTGGAGCACGGTGACTCACTTCTGTCTCCCCTGTCCATGGTCCTGTCCATGTAGAGCCACTGGCATCAGAGCCAAAGGCACCAGCTTAGAATTGTTTTGATGTGCAGCTTCTCCCAACACAAAAGCAACAGTGACAAGTTTATCACAGTCCTAGGGAAGAAAATACAGACTTCTGGTCTGATTGTTTCCAATAAATGATGTGTGAGTTTTATCCCTTACATTTGTTGGGATGGCAGCAGTGGAAAGTTTTAATAGGTTCCCTCAGTTACTAAGAAATCCCTGTTTCAAGCCTCCGTGGAAATGCTTTGATGCCTAGTTCTTAAAAATAACTGTCTTATTCTTTTGGGGTTTCTCCTGTGGTTATATTCCATAATTTTCTTTATCACTAAATTTAAAGACAGTGGTCATTTGTTTGGAGAAACTGAGATATTTTGTGATTCCTCAGAAGTCATACAAACAGGTGAGGCATACCTTTCATATTTATCACTAAAACCACAAATTAGAAAACATATTTTACAAAACCCTTTCAACTTTTCTGTATGTTAGAAAACAGAGATAACTTCAGATCTTCATACACTTCCCTGATAGTGCCCTGAAGTCTCTTTGCCATGATTAGGCAGTCTTCATAAGCCACATGTCAAGCAGAAGGTTCCTTTGTGAACTGGAAGCATTTCAGACAATATTTTTGTACATTTTTAGATGGAATCTTTAAGGGGGATTTCAGATATCAATGAAAAAAGTAAGAATTGTGGGGAGAGAGGAAGACTGAGACTAAAAATGCAGAAACTGAAAGCCATTTTAAAACAATACAACATTTTTTTTAAAAAATATTCTAAATAATTACTGTTCAATTTAAAAAGAAAGTAAATTGCACATTTTATTCATGCAAAAGGTAGAACACAGTCTAAGCACTTATAGCTAACAGAAAGGATACATAGAGCACCTCACAACAGAGCAAGTTTAATTCAAATTGAGCAAGTTTTAAATTCTTTCCAGCTTATGCCAGATTCAACAAAAGATTTTTTCCCCTTTTATTTCTAGATATTGCATTACTAATTTTCAAGTTGTTTTGTCTTCTTGAACTTTGGATACAGGAGTAGCTTCACTTTAATTTGGCCAAATGAATCTGAGGTTTGAGTTGTTTAGATCCTTTGTTCACAATATGTTCATGATTATTCAGGGTTCAAGCATAGTTTACTTAACAGTATACACAAATCAAAATCAACTTCTAAATGTCAGTGGTCATTTTCTGTGTTCTTTGGTTTCAAAAGGTGGAGTTTTGGTCACCAGTTTTGAACAAATTTCTAAATTAGTAAAGAGAATAAGAAACTGAAAGAAAATCATTAAACCAAGTATCCCAAAATTAGAGTTATTTTAGAAAGAGCTCAAAATATTCATTTCAAGCTTATATTTAATTTCCTGTTTGAATAATGCATCTTTAAAACTGATTGGACATAAATGCATGCAGAAGACACAATATGTAGGTATTCTACCTTTTTAATAAACTTATTTTTAAAATGTCATAACTGCTCTGCAGTAGGAAAAAGGAATGTAGTGAAAAGCAATTCAGCTTCACAGTCTTGTGTTTTTAAAATGTTTGGTTTCTTTTCTTTTGTTTTGTTATAATTTTGTGAGGGTTTTTTTCCTTTTAATTTTCTGTCTGCATGTAGTGTACCATATGCAAAAGGCAGCTCTTTAATATTTTGCTCTGAGTACAAGTGAAACAGCACTGACTTTACAATTGTCTGATCAATTTCTTTTAGCCAAGTTAAGAGAAATTTCACCAAGCCTACAGAAATATTAAAATTTACTCTGTCAACAGCTTTTTGTTTGTTTCCTACAAAGTATGATGAACAAGCCTACATTCTCCAGCCAGTAATGTTGCTTAATGGACAGCAGCAGAAATTTGTAAACTGAAGGTGTGAGAACAAGGAACAGTCAGATTGGGATTCACTACTTCATAGAAATTTTAAGGAAAAAAGTGAATACTTCTACTTAAGTACTACATGAAGAATGCTTTTTTCTCTTTTTTTTTCCCTTATAAATTTTATTTATATCAAGTAGGAAGAAAAGATAGAGGAAGAAAGAACAGAATGTTTAAAATAGCATTTCTATTTGCATGTGTACCATTCTTAAAGCATTCCAAAAGATGATGAAGAATTTCAGATCTTTCATGGAGGTATTAAATGGGTTCTTACAGAAGTCTATGGATTGTTTTCAAAGCTGAGTGCTAGTAGGAACTCAAAAACTCTAGAAAATCATCTTCTAGCATATTTCTTCTAAAGAAATATTTGGAATCAAGAGTCTCCTGAGAGCATTTTCTGGATGCCAGATGACTGAAATAGTTACAATCTTTAATTTTTATTATGTAAGTTTGTAATCTTTTAAGAAACTCCTGTACTCTTTTTTTACATTTTATATGCTCTTCAGTGTGTCATCATTTCTTATTCTTGATGCTTCATAATAAAATTTACCTTCATAAGAATGAAAGAACAGCATACATCATTAAATCAAAGTTTCACAGAACTTGGTATACCATGTCTGACAGTGTCAATTAGTGTATACTTAGGGAAAAGCACAGGAAACCAGATATGTGTAACAATTTTCCCTTGACAAGCCTTTACAATAAGATTATCTTTAGCACAAGGAGATCAGTAGCAATATTGTTGTACTTGTACTTCCAATGCAGGTATTTCTAAAGCTAAACAACAGTTTTCTTATTCACTTCAGGAGAGCAGAACCTTTCAAAGGGCAAACAGCATCTCAGTAAAATCTCTAGGGAAAAATATATATTTAGAAAAAAGTTATGTCATAGTAATCTTTAATTTCCTTCTTTCAGGATGCACTATATAAAAAACCTTTAATCAAGTAAAAGATGATTTAACAATAAATCATTTGAAGATAAAACATTTACCCCTTCAATTTAGCCAGGTGAAAACTGTTAAATGAGATAGAATTAACCTACCTACTTAAATCTTGATTCTGAATTCACCACACTCTAAATACAGAGTTGTTCCAGCAGTGGTTAGCTGAATTAAATAAAAGAGTTTGCCCATTTCAAGTATGTTCAATACCTATTTTTCACTGCTCAATCTGAGTTTTTATTAACTGGCACTGGTTATTAAAGTCTTATATAAAACATACTTAAATTCAAATGTATTGTTGTTCCACATTTGGAATGAGTCTTTAATTTCTTTTTAGCTAAAAATATTCCTAGATGCTGGATCTTCTGAGATGACAGAATTATTTAGTTTCATTTTACAATAAAACACCCAAATATTAAAGTATTCAGAAGCAAATGCTAATAGCAAGTTATATTTCGTATTGATTAAACAGTGAATATAAACAATGTTGAAATATTTTGTTTCATTTTTGAGGCTTTTTTTTTTTTGAGGCTTTTTTTTTTAACATAGTATGTGCTTCAATCCAGTTGAAACAGGATATTTTCTTCCCCTTTTCTATTTTTTGCTGCTAATACAAAACATTGCATTTAGAATTAGACGTCTGATGATCTCTTTCCAGTTTCTTTCTTATGCTTTTTCATTCCCATTAAATAGTACAAATCCAAAGTCTGCTGTCCTTTACCACCCCAAACATAAGGAAAATATTACCTCAGTCAGTGGCAAAAGTGTCAGAACAGGGATGAGGAAGGTAAACATGCATAGCTGTTGCTCCTTGAGCAAAGGTGGCAAGGGATAATAGAGTTAGGAACTAAAGCTGCAGACAAAATGAAAAACAGAGTCAGGAAATAAGGTACAGAGAGGATTTCAGCTCATTTTCAAATCTGTCCAATAACCTCTGCACAAATACTTGGGGATCATGTTTCTCTTTCAGTCAAGGTCTTCTTTCTCCTGCAGCAGCCAGTTACTGACTATCTTGGAAATGTTTCCTTCTTTGGAAAAACTCTTCTGTAGTTAGGTAATAGGTCATTGCAATGGGCTTCTTTAGCTTGAGAAAACTAGTATGTAATGTTTAGAAAATCTTTGATGGAAATACTAAATTCTAGGGGAAAAGGAATCACAGGGGATGTCAGTGTGAATTGAAAAAAAAAGGCAGTTCATACTGATGTGCACATCAATATCTTTCCTTGTAGTATAATCAGATATTCTAGATAAAGTGAAAGCACTGAAACCAATGGTTATGTTTTTCTTAAACCTGGATAAAGAATTAAATATCTAATTAAGATTCTCAGTCAATCTTATCTTAATTGACTAATACATCATTCTGTTAACACTAATGGTAAATTAAATATGCTTGATCGATATTCAAACAATGAATTCTGGTTAATTGACATTGATCTTAATGGGCATTACTTTAAAATATTAGCTGATATACATCCACAGCTGTGGGAATTACATATTACAATATTAATTTTCAGGATATCATTTGCAAGAAACATTAGTAATAGTTAGTGAGCTTTCCCTATATATGAAGAGGAATTGCAACCCATCATCCCGGAAAATAAAATTAAATTATCCCCTTACAAATAATATATTATTTTTCTCATTACAATGTTTTTCCTTTTTTGTTAAAGTGACTGCTCTAAACAATCAAAGACTTCTAAATCATAATTTGCAAACTATGCTGAATTATGCTCACGCATAAAATGAATTAAATGGATTAATTAAGAACAACAATTGCAGTATAATGCAAGTAAGTACAGAAAAAAAATGCTGTAGACTAAGGAATTGAGATCAGCTGCCTGATTGTTGGATGCAAAAGACTCTTAATGCCCTCTGGAATGAGTGGAAGTCAGTCATTCATTTCCAAAAGGGGATAGCAGTAATTAATATCTCATTTTCCATATGCTTGAGAGGAATGAGCTTCAAGGAAAACAATACTCAAAGGATGATCCCTAGCACTTTCTGAAATCCCTATCACTATTTATTTCCTTGCTAGGAAAGGAAAGACAAAAATATCATTGGTTTATAGTTTAAATTTTGGTCTTGTTTCATTGTAGATGACTAATAGAATCATGGCCTGAGAAGTCATCTGACATTCATTTGTACACCATTGTAGCCTTTGGGTCAGGCG
>VXBX01009109.1:0-12056 GCA_013400415.1 Scytalopus superciliaris
CCATGATGATGATGATGATGAGGAACAAATATTTTATTGAGGGTAGTGAGACAATGAACCAGGTTGCACTGAGAAGCTGTGGGTGCCCCATTCCTGAAAGTGTTCAATGTCAGGTTGAATGGGGTTTTGAGCCATCTGATCTGGTTGGAAGGTGTCCCTGCTCATGTCAGGAGGGTTCTAAGGAGATGATTTTTAAGGTCATTTCCAACCCAAACTCTTCTATTACATAATTTTACAATAAGCATTGTACAGCCTGTATACAATTATGCTGAAAGGATTTTTCTGAGAAGGAATATACATGCAATAGAAAAAAAGGTCATCTTTAACCTTTGTTGAAAAATCTTGTAGTTTTCCTGTTAGTGGCTTAAAACAATGTGGTCTTAACCTAGGGCCATAGTAATTTTAACTTATAGTACAACATTACAAGTGTAATTCTGCATTTCTAATTCATAGGCTTTTTTGTGTATTACTTACATGGCTTAAATACATCAGACTTTTGAAAACTTCAGACTGTCATCAAGACCTCTTGAATGCATTTCTTCATAACAGAGGTCCAACGCATTCACTCAGAATGTTGTGGGCATGTTATGACATGTAGCTCCTTCCAGCATAGAGAAAGGGGGTACAAGATAATTGAATAACAAAGTGGCACAGCAAGGAAGGATATAACTCACACCTTTGTAAAAAATGTGAGAAGAATTATAAGACCTGTAGCAAAATACTGTTATTCATGTGGAATATTAAAAAAAAAACAAAACAAACCCTTAAGCTTTACATTTTAACCTAAATATTCTAACATTCCAGCTTTATTTTTGAAAAATACCCTTTTTATTTAAGAAAACTCATTGTATGTTAGGTTGGGTTCACTTTAGTTTCATTTAATTTGTTTCTGGAAGTAATTCCCAAGAATACACAAATGCTTCAATTAGAGCTTAGAGACTCAACCCTTTACTAGAGAATTCCTTTATTTTTTTGTGCAAGTTTATTGATTTTCACCAAACCTTGCTTTCATAGGGGAGCACCAGACTGATCTTTTCAATTATAAATGTCTAATACATATCACAGGAATGATGACACTCTAATTCTACATTTTTTACAGACCTTACTCTGTTTTTCGGACACTTCCATTGGAAAACATTTGGGTGGATGTCAGTCAAAACATCTGAGCTTGTAAAATTATATAATAAATAACCTTAATTTTGTTTCCAGATGTCTTAGGAAACATTATCTGTTACTGAAGTCTTATGCATTTTGAAGTCCATTTTAAGAATTGTTTTGGTTGTTATAAAAAACCCCCGTTGCTTTATTAACCAAAATTAGTGTTTACTAAATAGCTGTCCTTTCAACCAGCTAGGGTTCCTAGAAGTAAGTATGTGGAATCATTCTCCTGTTCTCTGACTTTTTATAGAGGAATATCGTTCATAAACAGTTCATCTGAATTCTCCATTTCAGATGAAGCTGTAGTCTCACTGAAGGATGGGAACTGTGTAATTGGCTTTAAAGAAGCCGTTGAGTGGTTCTCCATGTAATACTTGTGTCTGCAGAAACAAGGTAGCTAGAAACAAAGATTTTCACACATTAAAGCTGAAGTGGGAACTGGGAATAATTTTCTTTTTATTTTCTTTCTTATGGAGAAAGTGACATAAAGCATTGAACATATTACTGTGTGATGTGCTGTAATAGGTTGGGGAGGGAAATGTTGCTGTAATGCTGGATGCCTGAGAGGACAAGTCTTCAGCATCCTATAGAAATTGCTCAGACTTCTTCATCCTTCCCACACCTCATTCAGAAACTGCAGAAAGAATTTAAGCAAGTTTCTGTCCTAAATTTTGTAGGACCTAAGTTTTTACTCCTTTGGCATAAATGTGAATGCTTGTGCAAGGAGGGTATCGCAATATGTTTTACCCAGAACAGCGGTAAGTACTTACACAAAACAATATATTTACTGTTAAAAAGACAAATATATCCAATTATTTCCAAAATTGTATAAAAATGCTAATATTTCTAAAGTTTTTCTGACAGTGTTAGTAATGACATTCATGTTGCATGTATTCTTCAGAATCTGATAGACTTAGGATCTTTTGTCATAAGATGCAAAACTATCTTTTTTCTTGTCCTCTTTATTATTCTTTTCTTTTGTTCTGAACAGTACTCAGTCCTATATATTGAGATCTTTATACTGGGAATATATGTAAATGTGCCCTCTACACAGAAAACGTCTTCACCAATATCATCTTCACGTCACTTCAGTTTTCCAAACTGAATTTTAATTGTTTTAATTGTTCATTTTCTTATTAACTTTCCAAGTTGTTATGTTCTCGACTTGCAGTGATATAGTCCAGACTAATTATTTCTGAAAACTGATTATAGTCCTTGTCCCTAATACTCAAATAAGGAACTCTTTAATTTCTTTATATTTCCTAGTTGACTAGACATGTAAAGAGAGCTGTTAATACCAGTAGTTTTTCATGCTTGACAGGAACTTACTACTCTTTTTCTTTCAGAGAAGAAAGGTTCACAACTATTGATTCTGTAAAGAATAGCTAAAACTTGAAAGAATGATGATCTCTTCTGGTAATGAAAGTGCTACAATCTGCTTTGCGTGAGTGGCACTGCAGCAACACCACATCAATAGATGAAAACAGAATGATCTTCAGAATTTGTTCCCATTATGTTTGGTATTGGACTTCCCTACTCCACTTTAGAAACAAATATCATGCTGATGAAGCAATCTTGCAATAAATTAAATTTGAAATAATCTTACAAACCCAGGTTCACAGGACTACTGCACAGTGTTACTGTGCATTCCTACAACACAGTATTGCCATAATGGGTCATAAGCTCTGTACTGAGTTTTCCAGGCCTCAGGACCAAGCCTTCACATTTATGCTCAGTTATGACCTACCTACAGTCATGTTTTACTCGGTTTAGCTGTGACTGTCACAGATTGAGTGGGAGCTTCAGCCAGAGTTTATTAAAGAAGCCTTCCTGCCAAGTCATGAGGTGCAGAAAGAACTCCCTTGCTTTCTTAACTCCTCAGAGAGAAGCCTGGGGATGACTGAATTCAGTCTTAGGCCCAGACTTTGTCAACAGTTTAAGTCCAAGGAATTAGAGGTGTGATTAACCTTTGTACAACATTGTCCCTCAGGATTAAGGATGGCAAATCAGATATATTTATACAAAAATGAATTATTTATTATGACAAATAATTAGACAAAAATATCTCAATGAGAATTATTTACTACACTGCTAAAACTACTAATATAATACAGTATAGTGTACTGTACCAAAGCAAATTTATTAAAGCTAGAAAAAAAAGAAACAATTATTAAGTAGAGATTGATGTTACTCACCCATACCAATTACTGTAGGCAAGTCTCTTCTGCTCATCCTTGAAGGTGTCCCCATCTGAGGGAGAAATCTCCACACACACTCCAAGAAAGAATATGTTAGAAGAACCTGCCGGTAGAAAGATGAATTAGATTTTGTCATATCTCACTATTAGGTTGCTTAACTTTGGGGTTGATGAATCAGATCGGTTTTAGTATAATTCAACACCAAAAGCAAAATGACTTATTGTCAATGACAGAGTAGAGTACTGGCAAATAAAACCAAAACTAAAATCACTTCTTCTCAGGCTCAGCTTCACTCCTGACTGTTCTACCATGTGCTCCCTGGGCAGCACAGGGGTGTGGGGAACGGTGGCTGTGATCAGTTCTCAACTCTTCATCTCTGCTCCTCCTTCCTCCTCATACTGATCTCCAGCATCATGTCCCTGCCACAGGATACCATCCTACATGAACTTCAACATATGTCCTTCCCACAGGCTGTAGATCTTCATGAACTGCACCAGCATGGATTCATTCTGTGGGGTTCAGCCCTTAAGAAATGGACAGCTCCAGCATGGGTCCTCCACAAACCTAAGGTTCTGCCAGAAAACATGTTTCTGCATGGATTCCCCTCCATGAGCTGCAGTTCCTGCCAGGAGCCTGCTCCTGTGGGCTTTCAACAGGGGGCATCTTCCTTCAGGTTATGTCCACCTGCTGTGGTGTGACTTCCTCCACAGGCTGCACTGTGGCTGTCTGCACTGATGTTGGTTCTTCTGGCCTTTTCTCACAGACAACACTCCTGCAGACTCTCAGCTACCTAAAACTTGCCTCTTAAACCCAATACAAATTACTACTTATTTTTTTATAGTAGCAACTTATTTTTGAGTGAATTTGGCAATTGTCTTTTGATTTATCTTGTTTTGTTGTTTTAGATTTGTTTGTTTGGTTGGTTTTTTTTCCCTAAAGACAGATAATATCACAGGAACATTAATTACTTAGCTGAAGTTTTCATAAGAAAGCAGTATTTTTTTCACCTTTTCTTAAATATATAATCATGAAGGCATCACCAACATCACTTATGGGCTCAGCTTTAGCCATCAGAGAAGCTAGTTTTGGAGACAGCTGAAACTGACACAGAGACAGCTCCTGATCCCTTCTCACAGAAGTCACCTTTGCAGCCCCTACTGCCACCAAAACCTTACAGCATATACTCAGTACACTGGCACAAGCTTTTTGACCATAAATAAAGTTTTGATCATAAAAATTGCAAAAGAAACAGTAAGAGATATGGAGCTTGAATTTACCACAAACTATCAATTCAGTGTGATCATGTTTGACTTAAGTGATATCTTTGCATGATTGAGTTACTGACCTCTAAGAAGAGAGAAGTTAATACAAAAGTGTAAAACAGGAGTGACTCTTTTATCATGTGGCATTATGATGTGAAAATTTAAAGCTAGAACTGTATGTTACATAATTTCATATCCACTCGGATATAGAAAAAAAAATAAATTATTCCATATTTCAAATGATAGAAACATTTCCCAAAACCTAAAGAAATAAAATATTTCTGAGGAGTGAGTGGAATGAATACTGGATTTTCCAATTGTTTGTTTCTTCAGAATTACGTGCTTGTTTCATGTCTTTCCCTTTCCACAGTTCAAATTCATAACATGCTATGTTATGGCCAAACACACATTTATTTTTAGGATACTTATTTAGCTTTAGGATTCAGAGTATTGCCAATAGCAGAAAACCTACCTGACTTAGAGAATCGTGTTTTAATTTACGGTTTCAATGGGGACTTCACTGTCTTGGCTACAAAAAGAACCCAGCAAAACTCCCACAAATCCAGTATGCTATTAATGCCACAAAAACACTTGGAAGGTAAACATTATAAGGTTTAATACTAGGATTTTTGTTAGACTTTGTAACTCAGTATGTCCTCTTCAATTTGTCACAACAGTTTGTTGATGATCAGAGAATGATTTGGTTTGCAAGGGACTTTTAAAGATTGTCTAGTGTGATATCCCTGCAGGGACAGCTTCTGTGAGGATTATTCAATGTCCCATCCAACCTAGTCTTAAACACTTACAGGGATGGAACATCCACATCTTTTCTGGGCAACCTGGTCCTATGCCTCCCTGCCCCCTCATCAAAAATTTCATCCTTGTACATAGGCTACACTCTCTCAGTTTAAAGCAGTTACCACTTGTTCTGTCACTACAGGCCTTCATAAAAGTCTCTTTCCATCTTCCTTGTAAGCCCTTTATATATATTAAAAGGTCTTTCCAGAGCCTTCTCTAGGCTGAACAACCCCCACTCTCTCATCCTTTTATCACTGGAGATGTATTCCACTCTCCTTACTAGCTTGTCCCTGGACACACCCTAAACAGGTGTTTCTTGTGATGGGTTCCCCAAATCTGAATACAGCACTCCTGATGGAATCTCACGAAAGCAAACTAAACAGGGAGAAGCACCTCCTTTGACCTCTTGGCCAAGCTACTTTCCATGAAGCCCAGGATACAATCTGTTTTCTGGGCTGCAAGTGCACACCTGTCCATATCCAATTTTATGTTCAATGTCCATTGTACAGTGATGAAGATGTTCATAGCACTATCCTTGTGCTAAGGTGTTTCTTTGTCATAAATTTATCTTGTTTTGACAAAAAAACCCCAAATAAATCACAAGCATTATCTCTTATATTTTACAGTTAGTGCTACAGTAGGATATAATCATTTCACTGGTCCACTGGTAATGCAAGAAGTTAATGTGTAATTAACACACCATGATTCTGATGATAATTTGCTGCAAAGAATTATCAGGGCAATGCCAGCAGGTGCATACTAATGACTGTAGTGTGAATTTCTTCATTGGTTTTACAAGCAGGGAACTTGCTGAAGGTGGTCTGACAGTTTACTTCTGGTAGACGATTAACTCCTGGGGGGTTGAAAAGTGATTCCAAATTCCTGTTACGGCACTTATACTTCAAAATCTTATTGTTTACATAAAAAGCCACAAAGAATTCCACCTTACACTTATAAAAAAATTGTATGCAACAAAAAAGGTTACTTCTTCCATTGTGTTTGCCCATTCAAGTGTTATGTGTGTATTTCAAAATTGAAACTCATTCTCAGTGCAGATACATATAAGAATTTGTGGTAGGAGATATAACAAGGGCAAGCAGCCATTTACTGTGCCTTGGGAAATTCAGATAGTATATAAAAAAACAAAAACAAAAAACAAACAAACAAAAAAAAACCACAAAAGAAAACAGAAAGAAAACCTGCAGAATAATGCAGCATGGGAACTGACTGGCCAGAGACTATGCAATTTCCATCAGTAGAGTTTTTTTAGAAGATGCCTAGACAAAGCTAAGGCTGAATGACCTCGTACTCAGATCAGCTCCTCCAATGTACAGCCAATTTTCCTATTATTCTGAATTATTGTGAATAAATATATTGCAAAGTCCTTATCCCATGTATGTATATTTTCTGAAATGGTAAGAGAATTTCCTCTTTCTCAAACTGCTTAGCATTTACTATGAATACACTGTGGAAATATCAGTAAGATTATTAGCTGCCTATTCATTTGTGAAGTGTAATTCATTATTAGAGATAATTAGAGAGTTAGAGAAAAATATTTATTTTGTCTTGAAATGTAATATGAATAGTCACTGCCTTCATTAATTCATCATATAAATACTATTGTTTAACATGTATACATCTGTATAAAAACAAAATGGTTGAGGTAACATAAGAAACTGAGTAAACCACTAAGCCTTTATAGCAAGTAAATAATTCAGGTTGAACCATCCTTTCAAATAATATATTTAAAACAAACAAAACAAAACAAAAAAACCCTAAAACAACAATGACAACAAAGAAACCAAAACCAGAGCAAACCAAAACAGAAAGGTATTTCAAAACTGTACATTCTCTAGTAGCATATAAAGAGAGTACTAAGAGACAGTAATTACAACTAAATGATAATGACAGCTTCATACAATAGTAAGAGCTGGATTCTTAGATTTGTGGAGCACAATATTAAGAAATCAATTACTTAAAGAAATACAGATTTCTCTCCCAAGGCTTCTATACAAAAGCCAAAGTATTTTTTGCAAATTAAGTTAAGGATCTAGCTTACTGAAATACATTCTTTCAATAACAATAAGAACTCAGTAGCAGCAAAACAATGAGACCTTCCACTTTGTTGCAACCAGTAAGAAAGATTACGTAAGATTATTAAGTGCATTAAATGTGAAGGAAGAGTGATCACAAGCAATACCTCTGTCCAGCCTGAAAACAGAACACACAACAATATAAAGTAAGCCAAAATAACTTTTTGATTCTGGTTTTAAAAATTTATGACATTTTCTTAAACAAAACAATACACTTTAAAAAGTCCTTTAAAAATACTTGTTATTTAAAAAAAAAAAAATTAACTTAAATTTTTATGTAAATAAAATCCTGCATTTTCTGATAGAATTCTTTTTGCATGTGTGTTAAAATTTTAAATGCAAACAGCATCATTTTCATATGGTCCTAATGCATTTACCTTTCTCACAGAAACGTTGTAGTGTTCAATTTATTTGTTTGTTTACAGTATTACACAGTGATTTCTGCCATTTTAAAGACAGCTAGAAAGGAATTAGTTTGACAATTTTTAACATTTTCCCTTATGCTTATTTGATGACAAGACATCCTCAGGTCATCAGTCAGAAAGAAAGTCTAGAGGTACATTGTTTTCCTTTTGCTTCTTCAAGAAAGGTAATTTTCATGTCTACTTTCATGTTTTTCACAGGTTAATGCTTTTTTGGAGCTCATGAGAAGCTGCATGGTGGATGACAATTCCCTTACAGTGTTATGTAGTTCATTCTGTATGGCTGGTCATAGAGCTAAGTTAGAAAATGCTGTCACTACCTCACAAAGCCAACCCCCCGCCCCTAAATTTACACATGGAATAAAGCCTAAACAGTAAACTCAGATCATGCTCATTCAGAAGGGTTGTGATTGTATTTTACTTTTTGCTTCTGCGTCATGTATCTTTTATGGATAACCACTAGAAATACCATCTTGTAAATATTCAAGAATGAAGTTCTGAACCCACCAGCAAGATCTTGTCCACACCTAGTCTGCTGCCTTTTGGAGTTGAGGTGGGAAGAATGTTGGAGAGACAGTCATGATGCTGTGTGAATGCTGCTCAGCAGCAGCCAAACCACTGGTGTCATGGACACCTTCTAGCTACCAATACGAATGCCTGTCAATGGGAAGTGGTGAATTTATTCCTTGTTTTGTTTGCTTTTAAATATAGTTTAACCTATTAAAATCTTTATCTCAGCCCATGAGTTTTTGCACTTTTATCTTCCGATTCTCTTCTTCATCCCACTGAGGGAGACTAAACAATTGCCTGTGTTGTGCTTAGCTCTCTACCGGGCTTAACATAAAACATCCTTTTTAGAATCTAATTCTATAGATTTGTAACTTGAAAGTACACAGTGCAAAACAGTTCAAGCATTAATATATACATAATCTGTCTTCAATGTGTCAGTAAAACTGTTTATCCTCCAGCAACCTTATTGAATGCTACAGTCTGCCTCTTTATAAGCAAAGAAACATATGACAGAGGTAATTAATACTTCTAAACAGGGCTCCAGACTAAATGACACCATAATGAAACACAGAGAACTTCACTTCTCCAGCTCCCTGACCACAAGTGATATAATCATAACTTCTCAATTTCTCTTAACATGTGAGCAGAATATTACCCAAAGATCAATATTCAGGGATCTAATATCCATTCTTTTAGCTTGATTTTCTGCTACTTTGATCATCCTCCCTATATCCTATATCTGTCTCTAGAGGAAATGACAACCAAAACATATACTACTTCTTGTGCACTACTTGACTAATAGTTCCAGGTAACAGTTCTTTTGCTTTTTTCTTCCCTTTCTGGAATATGTAGGTATTCAGATACACACATACACCCTGGAAATAACACTGATCTGCAGACAGGCACTGACTGTCTCACTTCTGAAGGCAGCAGTAGTTGCCCCAATACTTTTTAATTGTTTGACTCCCAAGGACACTTATAAAGAGTCTAAAGGGTCTGTAGATAATATGGAACTGATAAGGCCCATAAATTTTATGGAATATTCTAGTTTGTTCCTGCATGGAAAATGGTTTTGCCTACAAATGAAGCAATCTGGTACTTGTAGGCTACAGACTTGGCAGCAACAAATGTGAAGGTTCCTAATTGGCACAAACAAGACAAATAAGAAGAGAGAAAACTTTTCATCAGTGCCATCATTCTCAAATAAATACAGCTACATCAACACAAAAAGACAAGGAAGTCGGACTTCTCTGTTTAGGCCACTGGTTTCTACATAAGGGCTATACTTACTTTTCTTCTTAATAGCTAGTCTGAGACTACATTTTAGATTTGTGCTGAAGAGAGTGTTGATAATCACAGAATCATAGCATAGTAGAATAGTTTGGATTGGAAAGGACCTTAAAATTCTAGTTCCAACCTCCCTGTCATGTACAGGGATGACACTCACTAGATCAGGTTGCTCAGGGCCCCATCCAACCTAGCCTTGAACACCTCCAACATCTAGGGATGTTTTCACGGACAGAAAGTAATAGAACCCTGCTTTTCTGAAGAAGGCTGAGCACCTGTGTGCTGACTGGAAGCAGTGAATGAATTCTTTGCTTTTCTTGTGTGCACAGCTTTTGCCTTACCTATTAAACTGTCTTTACCTCAAACAATATGTTTTCTCACTTTTACTCTTCAATATTCTCTCCCACTCCAACACTGGGGAAGTGAGTGAGGCTGTGTGGTGCTCAGTTTCTGACTAGAGTTAAACCAGGAGAAAATCTTTAATTCAGTATCAAAGTCACTCAGTACCAGTTTTAATATATGACTTTCCAGTTATGAGGCACTAACAGTACATAGAAAAAATTTATACAGAGAGAGAAATAGACTTCACTTGCTTGTGAACAAAGAGAAAGGAGTTTATTAACTTAGGCATAAATCTATATGTTCTGGTCAAAATTGGTTCTCACATAGTTTGCATGGAGTTTGGAGATGAAAGCTTGCTTTTCTTTACAGTCATCCCCCATAGATATACTATAAATCTTGGAAAAAAGAAAATCAAAACCAAAAAAACCCCACACAAAACAAACCAAGAAACTTTCTTTTTCATTCTCTTAGATAAGTGATGATATTGAATCCCATTTTAGGTGCCAAGATATTCTCACAAAAGAAAGTAGTATAGGAAATACTATAATATAACAAGATTCTGTATTCCACTATTCAAGTCACATCCTGGTTCCATTTGTAAGTGGGCTGTTTAACACTGCCCTCTCCCCACCCCGCCAGCTTTTTGTGACTATTATGTCAGTTCTCTTGTGACTATTATGTCAGTTCTCTAACCAGTCAGTATTAACAGGAATTGAGCAAATTTAGCACACGGTAAATTATGTTCCAGCTTTTGAGTTGAAGAGAAAGACAAAAAAACCCCAACAAATAGGTTGTTCATCTGCCATCAGTAATCCATCCATTAGATGGTCGCCAAATCTGTATTTTGCATTAAAATCTTATATTGTATTCCTTAGGTTTTTTTTTTTTTTAATTGAGACCTCACTCACATCTCAGAATGCCATTTTATTTTATCACAAAGTCTGTTTCAATGTAATGAGAAACAGGATCTTTGATCCTCTGCTGTTTCAAGAATTTTGCTTTTCCATTACACCTATAAAGAGTAATTAAGGATAGCAGGTCATATAAGGAAAGCAGGTGTGTAAGACAAACAAATCTGACATCTGAAGAAACATTCATTAGGGACAAGTACTCCCTCTTAAGGAATTCTGCCTCATTAAGGGATAATCATGGATGCATCAATAAAGTGACATAACTGATTACTTGTGCATCTGTCTCAATAATTTTTGTGCTGCTTAGTTCTGCCAGCAGTGGCAAGCAGAAACAAATTGCTGCTGCATTACAATGTTAGACTGATACTAGTGGAGTTACAATTGATTATTTCATTTTTGCTTAAGTAGTAAGATCTTATAAAGTTGCCTTATGCATATGCAGTTGAACTTGCTGCACAGATGATTGCTGCTAACACAAAAATGTCTATAAAGGTCATTAACAGGCTAAAATTTGATTTTTATTGAAGAACATTATAATTTGCATTATTAATATTAAAGAGTCTCTCTTGTCTAAGCAGAAGTTTCCAAATACAGCATCTGCTAAGTGTTGCTTAGCAATATTTATGTATATTTTAGATGCAAGAATATGTGTTGTGACAAAATTAATGGTTATAGGTTTTTTTTAAAAAGAAAGAAAAATAAAATTCAGGCTTGTGGAATTTGAAATAAAGTACATAGGCATTACATTTAATGTAAAAATAGAAAGGTTTGGGGTGTTAGTGAGACAAGTGGTTTCAAGCTGCATGTAACTGAAAGAGAAGGGAAGAAGCTAGAGTCTATTATCTTCAAATTAGATATGAGTGGAGGGAAGAACAATAAAAATACCCTCAGAAATAATAATTTTCCTCTTGCCTTCAATAGGTACAAGAAATACAAAAGATGGTCTAAGACCTCTTAGGCATCTGTAAGTCACTGGAAATCTATATGAAGAAAATTGGGAGCCACAATGATCTGAATCCAGTCTTGTTTCACAGACAGGCCTAACATTGTGAGCATGACTTGACTAGTTACTTTT
>VXBX01009109.1:12065-23731 GCA_013400415.1 Scytalopus superciliaris
TGGAGCTGTTTGTTCGTTTTTTTTTTTTTTTTTTTTTTTTTTTTTTTAAATTATTGTCTTCCATCACAGAATTGTTGGTCTAATTCCAGCAGTGTAAAACTAGTGATTGGGAATAAAGAAGCAGAAATCCACAAACTCACTTGATTATTTTCTCAATTTACATGCCAGAAGTAAGAAAAGACATGTTAACTCCCTGTAACAGGTCTTCATTTTATTCTGCTTGACTCAAGCACTGGACAGAACTACAAAAATTCTATTACTTTTTCCAACTGCTACTACAGACTTGCTGCAAATCTTTGGGCAGAATAGATAGACCTAAAGCCTTAAAGAGAGGTAGGTATTTAAATCCAATTGACTTTAAAGCTTAGGAAAGGGGTTATTCTTTGAAGAAACCATTGACACTTACTGCATTCTATTTAGAATTCTTTATTTTAGGCAAACAAAAATAACAACATTTGGAAAGAACAGATATAGGATGGAGTAATTTGATTCTGCCTCATTAAATTTTATAATTTCTTAATATAATAAATATTATGAATAGCAGTAATATTGAGCATAATTAAATGGTACTATGTCTTTTTAAAACTGGAATTTGAATTTCACATGACCTCAAAGTGGGGCCTGTACACTTGGGACCACCACATTTCACTTTACTTGTGATAGTATTTCTACAGTTAATTGTCCTGATAGCATGAGAACAGACCTCTGTATAATGATCTTGGATTGATAAAACAGATTTGCCAGTTACAAGCTGCAGTCATTGCAGTCATCAATGTTGTCTTGTGTAACATCCAAAATACATATTAAAATACATTCTGTAATTCAAAGGACACCACAATCAGTGGTGAGAATGACTAGGACACTGTTTTCTGGAAATGGAGAAGATAACTACAAACAGAAGAAAAACCTTAAAAACCTGAGTAAGTCTTGAAGTTTTACTGCAAAGGATATAAGTTCCCTGCTTTTTTCTGAACTCTTCCCTAATTTGCATAGAGCATTCTCATAGGTTTACACAGATTATTCAAAATTTTTTTTAAAAATTGTACTCTTTTTCCTGAAGTGAACTACCCTTCATAATTGTCATGTTCTTTCATTGTATTATTGAACTACCTATCAAAATGTTTGATTATAACCTAGATTCTATGCTTATCAGATACTATAAAACACTCCTCAGATTTGCCATGTCATACAGAGTATAAGCAAGTGAAAGGGGTTATTACTCAATACAGACAGCTCAATGAAGGGTTGGGAAGTATCCAGCTGCTAATGTGTTTTAAATTATATGCCCCTATAATGTGTGCTTTCTAATATTAGGAAAATTGGTACCCTCTCTCTTATACTCAGACAAAAGGAATTCATTTAATCTCACATTGAACATTTTAGCTGTTCAGAGCATAATCAAGAATATAAATTTTCTAATCAAATGAAGAGAAAAAGAAAGGGTTTCATTTTGCAGTATTGCAGAAGCAGAAAGTCCAGATATAGCTGATTTAGACAATAAAGGACAAATATATTTCTGCCGAATTATACTGATTTCCTTCAGTGTCATAACTCCTGTTGAGTTCCTCTATTAAGTGTACCAACAGAGTGCTGCCTCAAGTCCTGTTTCCAGAAGTAGATAGGATGTAGCATTAGGGGTTTTTTTTCTCCAAGGATCTCTCCAGCACAGTATTTGAGCCCTTCTGTCTGCCTGTTCCCTTTTCATAATTTCATATTACTAATAGAAGCTTTCATGTAACTAAATTCTCCAAGACTCTAGTTTTTGTCTCCCATTATAGCTAAAAAAAAAAAAAACAACCAAAAAAAAAAAAAAAAAAAAAACAAAAAAAAAAAAAAAAACCCACACACCAAAAAAAACCAAAAAACCCCAAAAAAAGAAGCAGGATGAAAAGTCTAAGGCGTAAGGAACCAAAAGCAGTTGAGGTCTCTCATAGAATGATATGCTGAGTTAGAAGGGATCCATCTGGATCATTGAGTCCAACTCCTGACCCTGTGCAGGACACCCTGAGTCACACCATGTGCCTGAAAGCATTGTCCAAATGCTTCTTGAACTCAGACAGGTTTGATGCTGTGACCACTTCCCTGGGGAGCCTGTTCCAGGGCCCAACCACCCTCTGGGTAAAAGAAAAAAAAAATCCTGATAACTAAAGCTCTGTCCCTTTTGTATGGAAGGCAAGTAATGGGAAAAATTTGAGTGTTGTCATCTACTCATGGAGCTGAGGGGTATGAGCATGCACCTGACCCCAGAAGGTATGACACATTCCTTGGTGTCATGTACCAAAAGAATTCCAGTGATATCTTTGGAATAAATTAGAATGAGAAGAGGGAAACATGATGCTTTCATATGAAAATGAGTAAATAGAAAGTTCGCAAGAATTAGATGAAATAGTGAGGGACCAAAACAAGAAGATAGGTCTTAAAGAATATTTGCCATCCTAGATATGCTGTAAAGATTTAAATCCAGTAAGGTAATTTATCTGAGTGATACAGCAGTAGAAACATCATGAGCTCAGTGCGTCCACAAATGAACTCTGAACAAAGAAATCCCTGAGCAATTATACCTTTACAGTCTAAATTCCTCACCTCTCTATTGACAGTTCCTAGTATTGGTAATATTGGTGTCTGCGGTCTTCTCGTGTCATTTGATCCCTTCACTATCTGTAGGCAGGCCACTTCTTAAGGTTGCAGCTTCTGCTGATGAGTATTGCAACTTCCCTTGCTCCTTTATCTTCCAGTTTGAACCAGCTCCAAGGTCTCATTTCACTTGACTACATAAAAGTTCAGCATACCTAGGTGAAAGTTCACAGTTTGAAGAATAAGGCTTTGTCATACCCAGATACTGATGGCAAGTAAGTTACATTAATTGATTAATATGCTTTATTTTCTTACAGTAGAATTGAGACAAACAGGGAGACTGGGAGTTGAGTAAAGACCTATTTGCATGATACCAACAACCAGGTTACAAATTACTTTTTAAATATGGGCATTACCTGACAAATACAAGAATTTTATCACATTTTACAGACGGGTCAATTAGGCTCTGAGTAAATAAATCAGAGAAGTTCAACATATTCAACCTATTCAGTAAATCCAAGAGAAAATTAAGGGATAAAGTCATGATCCCAATCCACAAGAGCCTACAGAAAGAATAAAAGTAATAATAGAAAGCTCTTCATGATAGGTCACAAATATAACATGATCCTATCTCTTCAAATTAAGCTAGATAAATTCATCCTTGGCACACACTTTCAGCTACATTTTCTGAGCCGTTGCAATAACATCTCAAGAATTCTCGTCTTCTCTCTTGGTGGAAACATTTTTATCTCAAACATTTAGTTGAAGCATGCTTTAGCTGAGCACCAACAATAGGACTCACAAATTGTATCAAGAAGCTTATTAGGCTGTCATTAAGGCAGAGGTCAAACTGCAGATCATAGCAGTTTCTTGAAGTCTAGGGTTATTGATGGATATGACAAGACAAAGAAATGTCTTCTGTGCAACATTCCACACCACTCAAGAGCAATGAACCTACTGTTTACCCTTAATAAGGTTAGGTTTTGTATATTCTGCTCAAAATCTCCCATTGACATGTATATCCATATATACTGAAAAAACCCACCTGTTTTTCTAATGCCTGTTCCTCCTGTTCAGGAGATCTTCCACAGGTGATTTGACTTTCTATACTGACAGAAAAATTTTAACCAGTTAATATTTATTTAGCATTGGTGCTTCCCAATTAACATTTATTAATGTACTGCATTGATTTTAAACAATAGGCTAGGTATAACACTTTTAACTGTATCTTTCTTATATTTACTTTAAATGTAGGCAAAGTATAAGGGAGAAATATCTATCTCTTCAGAGTAATTGTTCCTTGCCAATTCTTTTATTAATACTAAATTATAATTGACATAATGAATTTAATTTCTAGTGCAAAAGGATTTTGAGAATAATAATTTCATGAGCTACACACTTGTAGGTTAATCTTTTGATTGTGCCACTCTGCATCTGATTGGGGGAAATTCTATCCTACTTCTCAATTTGAAGGTCTGGGATCTTAAGACAGGAGATGTTCTGAACTATAGAAGTACAGCTTTGCTTACTCCCTGAATACCCTATAATTATGTATTGCCAAGGAACTAAAGTGTCTGAGTACTTTCAGCATGAAGATTAATCAGCTATCAATTATCACATGGATTATTTCTTCTTCTTTCATTTGTAGGTAAATTACTGTGTGTCAAGCAGGCATTTATGGCATCAGTCCCTGGAAGAAATCCAGGGGTAATTCAGGAACAATAGTCAGTCTTGAATGCCATCATTCAGCAGAGAGTAACCTCACTTGTTAATTAAGGTAAGAATTTAGTGATCTTCAAGGGTGTGGTATCCTGTATCTTTCAAGATCTTTCAATCTTTCAAAACCTGACATTAATTGTACAGCAGCTCACTAATGAAGAACAGAGCAGAAACATAGTTCCATATCCCTCTCCTTCCCCCTCCTCTTGACTGTGTTCTACCACCTTCTTTCTTGTATTCTCCTCTGGAAAAATGTTTTTATCTCAAAATATTTGGTAATATATTCTGTGAATTCTATGATATGAAAAATTAACTCAGGTCAGTCTTTGGAATCTGAAGATTTTTCAGACTCACCATCGTAATTTATTTTAGGATAAGTGCTTATGCCTGCAAGAACCACATAATGATGTATGACATAGGCATCATATTGAATAAGGACTACGCTCCTGTTTAATTGAAGAACATAAAAGGTATAATTTTCCTTAAAAGAATACCAGGAAGATTCTTTATTATCAATATATTTTCTTGTGATTTAAGTGCTCAAAATATCATTTATAAAAATTTGGACTACTGTTGAGTTTTACAAATCTGACTGCACTGAGATCATTATTACAAAACTGGTCTTCATGTTTCTTGGGTAAAATACAAAAGACAATAAACAAAGAAATCCACACTTTTCCACAGATTAAATTCATGTTTTATAAGAAAGATGATTTATTTGCATTCTCTGTGATTTGGATTTGTTGTAAGAATTAACATATAACAAAGGACTTTATGATTAGGAACTGGGAATGACATTCTAACAGCAAGGACCGTTGAGCACTAGATTAGACTGCCTTTGCAATCTGTTTAGGGGAGGTTATTGTTAATACTTGGGCAGGGGTTTGGTTANTTTCAATGAATGAGCTAATGCTGCATTCATATCTGCAAAAATCAGATGTTGTTAAAAATTGATCTGGTATTTAGGAACAGAAGCTCCACTGCGACTTAAAGGTAATAGTGTGACCAATCAAAATTCTTTCTTGTTCTATTTTCTATTACACTGCTTGTTTTTTGACATTAACAAGGATTGAAACTTGTGACACAGTCAACAACTGAATCTAAGGATTGAGGGAGAATTATTGTTGCATATTAAAATTCCATTATGGTCATTGAAATTGAATTTTCCATTGCAATTAGAACTTAAAAAGAGAATGACTATTTAACATAATCTGAGAAAACAGCAAGGTGGTTTTTAACTGCACTGATCAAAGAAGAAACTGTCGTAGCTAGCTGAAATGCTTTGCAACCAAGACAATAAATCATTAAGAAGAAGAAATAAGTGAAGCAATTTCTGACATCATTTTCAAATGGCAGCAATGAAGTGGAAAATTGTTATACTATGGAGAAGAACATTTACTAACAGTATAATAAATCATTTACTGAATACTATTACAGTTTAAATTAAAATAGTTTATAATTAAATTTAAAGCATCTTTGAACGTATTATTTTATATATGACTCTTAGTAAATGTTATTTCACCGCTTGTTAGTTTAAAAGAAAATGCTAAATATCTCATTCCAAAGGACTCTATATAGTGGGCTTCAGGTGTAATTTTCAATAACTTTCCATTCCTTGGCCTGAGAAGAGTTCAGATATGACATTTGTTACAGAAATGAGTAATTCTGATAATTATTTTCCTGAAGTTACTCACAAGAAGTATAGTTTAGATAAAAATACATACAAATTTAAAGTAGGACGAAAATGTATTTGAAATAAGTTGGTTAAATCCCATATGCTGGTAACAGTACACAGTCAATGCAATAATGTGAGAAAAATTGTGTTCTGTAGCAAAAGCAGAATCAATTGATATAACTTGCTCACTTGACCTTCAACCAGTAATTAAGGATAGCATAGGGAATAAGGCAAGAGAGTAAAATCATGGTGCCAGTACTGAATAAAAAGCATATTCTGGAATAAAATTTGGAAATTATTTATATGTATTTACAATTTTGCACAGTGTCTTTGACAAAATTAATACTGTTGAGTGTACTTAACAACTTTCCAACTCCACTAAAATCAAAATAGGTGAATAAATTGGTATTCCTCCTAGGTAAACAGAATAACCATAAGTATAATTCTTCATAAAGCTATTTCATACTTTGAATTCATGTTAATGTGGAGCTATAATTTTGAGTGAAATTTGTTTTACTCAATGACAATTTAAAAAAATATTTTGGACATTTTTTAAAATGTATCATAATAATTATATATTTGCATATCACATTTAATTCCCTTGACATTGTTTATAGCAGTTATAGTCAGAATATGTATATAATGCATAGAATGTAGGAACATTTATTTCAAGAAAAAAACACTACATCTTTTGCTTATATAAAAAGATAATAAATACTAAAACAGTAAGCATAACTTTTCACTATTGATTATTTTTCTTTAAGAGTAGAAAATTTCTGAACATATGTATCTTTATATTAGCTTTTCATATTTTAATTCAATGCATTTTCAACTTATGAGCACTGAACATTGTTTCTTAATGACTCAAAATAAGAGATCATATTTTCTTATTCTTCATTCTAAAATACTTAGACTAACCTTTTTGTATATTTTGATGTTGAGTTCAATGTCAGCATGTTTGGAAGTTTACTAGCTGACAGCTTTAGCATGTGTGATAAATTAGTGATTTTGTAAATTTAAATATTGCTTCATTAGATCAAGAAAACCCCAAGAAACAAACAATCTTCATTTGTTTCTTTCTGTATGTTTATTTTGTTAGACTAAAACATTATATGTATTAAATATTTTACTATGTCTTATTTCAAGGAAGATGTCAGAGATGTTTTAAACCATTGGCAGAAAACTGATTTGTAACTTAGTACATGCAGAAATTTAAAATTCCCAGTGGGGGGGCTGGGGGGGCGGGGGAAAGAGTGAAATACTTAGACTTAGAAGAAATTAACCAGAATGAACTCAGCTGTGGGACCTCTCCTGTTTAATATCTTTATCAATAACTGGACAAAGGGCTCAAGTACATCTTCAGTATGTTTGCAGATAGTTGGACAGGAAAGTTGATATGCTTGTGGGTAGGAAAGCTCTACAGAGGGATCTGGACAGGCTGGATCAGTGGGCTGAGGCCAATTGCATCAAGTTCAACAAAGGCCAAGTACCAGGTCTTGTGCTTGGGTCAAAATAACCCCGTGCCACACTACAGGCTTGGGAAAGGAAGAGTGACTGGAAAACTTCCCAGTGGAAAAAGGTGGGGGTGATGGTTGACAGTGACTGAACATGAGCCGGCAGTGTGCTCAGGTGGCCAAGAAGGCCAATGGCATCCTGGCCTATATCAGAAACAATGTGGCCAGCAAGACCAAGGCAGTGATTGTCCCCCTGTACACTGATGAGGTTGCAACTTGAATCCTGTGTTCAGGTCTGGGACCCTCACTACTACAAGATGGTGCAAGACCCTCACTACATTGAGGTGCTGGAGCGAGTCCAGGAAAGTACAGCAAACCTGGTGAAGGGTCTGGAGCATATGTTTAATGAGAAGCAGCTGAGGGTACTGGATTTGCTTAGTCTGGAGAAAAGGAAGTTCGGGGGGGACCTTATTGCTTTGTACAACTACCTGAAAGGTTATAGGAAGGTGGAGGTTGATCTCTTCTGCCAAGTAGGAACTGACAGGACAAGAGGAAATAGCCTCAAGTTGCACCAGGGTAGTTTTAGATGTATGTTAGGAATAATTTCCTCACCAAAAGATTTGTCAGGCATTGCAACACACTTCCCAGGAAAGTGGTTGAGTCAGCATCCCTGGAGATTTACGACATTTAGACATGGCGCTTAGGGACATGGTTCAGTGGTGGACATGGCAGTGCTGGGTTAATGGTTGGACTTGATGACCTTAAATGTCTCTTCAAACCTAAATTTTGCTATTATTCTGTCATTTTATAGTAACAAATAATTAATTATTTTCTGCTTATTTAATAAAAAAATATTTCCATTTTAATCAGTTTCTAAGTTTGTAACTGAAATATTTAGGCCATTTACATTATGTGAAATCAGTCATCTCTGCACTGAGTTGGAACATAGGTTACTGTGATTTTATGATATTATGATGGCTTTTTTGGAAGCTCAGCAGAAGACAGGAATGTGTGTACAATGAAAAAAGAAGCTTGCCTTATCCATATTTCATAGCAGCTCAATGTGAGCCACTTACAATCTAGAAGTCACAGAGTCATTTTGAGGTGTATCTGCACTATCAGCTATAATATTCCACTCCCAATGCTAACACAGCTATATGGCTCCTGGACAAAACCTATTTTGTAGCTGGCTGTCTGGGTCAGGACCCACCTCATCAGCTCTCGCACCCACCTCTGAGGAATCAGCCAGTTGTTGGCCTCTTCTGTGCCCTTGTTTCTTACCTCCACCTGTCCTGACAGTTTAGACTATCAGCTTAGGGAATCACATTCCTTTTTGTACTATGTGTATGTAAAACACTCAGCATAATGGCTCCTGATTTAGTATACAGTCTCTGGGCACTCTTGTAATGATGTTGCTGGTCCTAACACTATTTGGCAGGATGGCATTTATTTTGCATCTGATCTGAATTCTACTGCTAAAAGCTCTCATAGTATTTTTAAGGTATGCATTGGATCATAATGTTTCTCAAAACATGCTATTCTACAGCCTTTTTTTTTGTTGTTGTTGTCTGATCCAGTTATCAAGCTCTATCAGAGTTAAACCTCAATCATTATGATTTCATTCAAATCTTAATTACTCTGTTTCTTGCCTTGGTTAATGATTGGTATGTGAAGAATTGCAGCAAAGACACTGCCAACAAGTCACCCAGTTGTTCACTGGATGCTGGGTAGGCTTTTCACCTCCCATATGAGCCAGAAATACTCTCATGTAAATTCTTTATTTTGGATAATTTGTAGTCTTTGTATTTCTTCCAAACTGTTCTTCAACTTTTTTTTAGATTTAAGCAAGTCTTGTGACTTTTAGTTTTGTTGACTAGAACATCAAGAGCAAACAGAAATATTTTCCTTTTGTTTATTTCTCACAAAAGAAAAAACAAAATCCAGATTGGGTAAGGATAGGGATGATAATGGAAGCAAACCCAAATATATTGATACATTTAAAGCACTCATTCTTTAATTTCGAAATAAATTTATTTATTTATTTATTTAATTTAGGGAAATAACTTCCAGCAATTGCTAATATTCTTTCGTAGGCAAATCTTATGTAAATCCTGAGAAAATATATATATCTTTATGAAACTTTGTTTGTTGAATTCTTTCCAGTTACTAGGGAGCAGATTTACTCCCCCTTGCATACAGGAATGACTTGAACATAGTTGCACATTTAAAGTAGCTTCCAGCTTCTAGGGCAAAACCTAGATGATTCATGTCTCCTAAAAAACCCCCAGCAATTGTATTAAATATTCACAGAATATAGATAATAGCATTTACACAGATGGGTTCCAAAACACAGAGGGGGCAGAAAAGGTATCTCAGAAGAATCAGTGTGAACTTTTACAAAGACATAAACCCCAGGACAAAATGTAGGCCACCTGCTGTAGTGAGCAGGCAAAGTACTCCCTGAAACACAAATGTGACAGTGAAGGAAACCCAGTGAACTTCAAACACTTGAAAATCTTTCCTTCTGTTGCTCTTTAGTTTTCTTTACTATTATTATGTTTTTATTTTATTGCATATTTGGATACATTTATAAATTGGTATGTCTGTATCTGAATATATATCTGTGTGTTTATATGCATACATAGACACAGACATATAAACATAGATAAATAGAGATATATTTTTCATAAGGCTGTATACACTCACTTCTTTACTTTGTTTCCCAGGCCTTTATACGTCCTCAAATCCTTCTTCCCATGCTGTATTTGCTAGATTTATAATCAGATAGAGGAATATGTCCTTTGATTGCACATTAATTGAAACCATCTTTTCCCCTATTTTTTTAACATAAAATAAGAAATGATTATGAAAGAAATGAATTTACTTATAAAATTGAGAATTCATTCATTTTAATAATTATCCATTTATTTTGAACACTAGTATAGAAAAGAGATATCAAGAAGCACCTGTTTGGAATGACACATAGATGATTGATTCCAAACTGGGGCATCATATATGTGTGCAGACATTACCCCTATTTTTATTCTGTGATGCAACTGAGCTGAATGTTGCTTGCTGAAAATATGCTGACCATGTTCAATCCTGCCCAGCTGTAGAATGGTAAGAAAACTGAAGTGAAAGGGCATGGTATTTATTGTGTTGTCTGGATCTTCTGTGCATCTTTTGTTCTTTTTACTGTAAAGAGTCTTTTTTTGCATAATGTGCTTCAAAAGTAACCCAGAATACTCTGAAGATTTATATTGCACAAAAGCTGTATTTTGCTTTCTTTGATTTTTAGGAAGGTGCTATCACAGATGATCTAATGTAGATTTTCTATAACATTCTGCTGTTGTTAAAGGAGGTAAGAGACAAAAAACATGAGGTACACTATGCGTATGACACAGGTCAAGGACTAGAAAAAGTTGTTTTAACCTTCTTTGATCTTGCAATTTAGTAGGAAAACTTGCTGTATGTCTAAGAAGAGGTAAAACAGCTTTTCACAATTGGCAGTGGAAGTCCCAGAGATGTTTTCATGTGTGATGTGCTAAAGGCATAAAAGTAGTGGTTGCATAGTGTCCTAAAATGACAAAGATGAACTTGCTGATGCAATATTAATCAGAAGAAATTTTCTACTTCCCAGCCATCACCCTACAACATTAAAGGCACTTACCAAGAAAGATAACTTTTTTTTTTGTCTGCAGCAGAAATAAAGTTATAAGCATATTTAATTAGTTATTGTTTACATATTGTTTACACTTTAGATTCTTGGATAAAAAGTGCTAGATAAATGCCAAGCACGATCATAATTATGTTTTTTTTTGCTATAGTCTGGCAATGTAAGTATGATGCCTGCACTGTCTTTTCAATGAACACACTACAGAATTGAATTTTGAGATATTTATTCTTCCTAGTGTTAGCCAGCAATAAGGCTGAATTTTCATTTCAGGTTTATGTCACTGACAAGTTCATTTATCAATATGTCCTTGACAATCAGCTAACTTATGCTGAATTTTTCTGCCATATATATTTTCAACAATGTAGATGCATTTTATTATTTTATCTTTTTTGACAATAATGCATATTCATATATATCATGGGGAATTTGTCAGGACCTGAAACTTTTTTAGAGGAAGATTTGGTATTGATTAAAACTTAAATGTTGACTGAGGTCTCTTATAAAATAAAAAGAGGAAAACAAATGTGTTATACTATGCATCATTACCTGTAGAGGGATGGTTGGCAGA
>VXBX01009110.1:0-132609 GCA_013400415.1 Scytalopus superciliaris
ACGGCTAGCCACACACACATCCCTAAGCCTGTGTTGATACTGAGGATTGCTCCGAGTCAGCTGCAGGACCTTGGACTTGTTGAACCTCATGAGGTTCCCATGGGGTCACTCCTGAAGCCTGCCAAGGATGCCTCTGGATGGCATCCCTTCCCTCCAGTGCATCAGCAGCACCTCTTGGCTTGGTGTCATCCACAGTCTTGCTGAGAGATGTACCTCAATCCTCCTATCTGTATTTTTCATAAATATGAATAATGCCTGTCCCAGTATCCACCCCTGAGGGCACCACTTGTTCCTGATCCCAATCTGGACATTGATATTTTTTCTTTACTGCAATTCTTTGGGCATGGCCACTCAACCAATTTCTTACAGTCCATCTATGAAAGCCATATCTCTCCAATTTAGAGACAGGAATGCTGTGTGAGACTATGTTAAAACCCTTATAGAAATCCAGGTAGGTGACATCAGTTGCTCATCCCTTACCTACTTATACAGTCACTTCATTGTAAAAGGCTACTAGACCAGTCAGGCATCATTTGTACTTTGTAAAGCCACATTGGCTCTCTGTAGTCCCCTTCTGTGGATATCCATATGACTTGACATCAATTCAGGAGAATCTGTTCCTCTGTAGTATCATTTCTGTCATTTCTCCCTCCTCATTTATTGATATTTCTTCACCTTTTGTGACTTGCTAATTTATCTTCTAGAACTGAGATTGTAAGCCCTGTCAAGACAAGAATTCTGCCTTTCCTTTTCAGTGCAGCTCCTAATGGATTTTGAATACTTACGAGTAACTTTTCTCAATATTCTTGGGGTCTTCTGCAGTTTGCTTTGTCACTGGCAGTTCAGATCCTTAGACACAGTAGCTGTGATGGCTTCAATGACTTCTTTTTTTATTTATAAGTGGCACTGTAATAGGTTTTTTTTTTTTTAGTTGTTGGCATGTGAACATATGGTATGCATACATGTTTATGCCTAGAGTGTTTAGTACTGGAATCCATTTCTTGATGGTCTGACATCTGATTGCTCTAAAAGTTTATTCATTCTTAACACTATCAAGGCTAGCCACAAATCAGGACATGAAGGCCTACTCTAGTGTTGCATAATTTAATTTACAGCAAATTTTTTATGTGGACAGATCAGAAAGCAGATTAAACAAAAGGAAAAAGCTTACTTTTTAAAGCCTGTAATGGTTGAATAGGTTCTGCTATGATTCTGTGCTGGCACTTTTTTTTTCTCTGATACTGCCATTTTATAGTTTGTTAATGATTAGAGTGCAGAATACAAAATTACATGTTGTCGCTAATTGCTATGTTAAAGTGGCACTGGTAAACAGGAACTTTGTGGTGGTGAAATGGATGTAGTTTCAGTTATTTTAAAATAAGTTCCATCTGTGTTTGGCCAATCTTGTAAGCTTACCAGTAGCTGACTTCTTTGGCCTGCAGAACAAACTTTGATGTCAGCAGAGCTTCATATTGAAAGAGAGTAGAAAATAATTGAGCATAGTGTTGAGTACTTCAGTGTTTAACAGGCTTTCAGATGAGATTTAAGATCTAATAAGCTTTGCTGTTGAAAATACAATTTAATTATATTTAGAACACATCTTCTAGATTGCATATGTTTCATTTGTTTAAAAATATCCAAAACCTTTTTCACTTTTCTTTGTCAACTCAGAGTGTTTTCATTGATGACAAAATCAGAGTTGTGTCTGAGGATACATGATTCTTTGCAAATATATATATATTTAAAAACCTTTAAATGGTGAACTGATGAATTAACATTAAATTCAGAAGTGTGGATATATAAAATTGATGGATTTATGGGGTTTATGTGTATGCAATTAAAAATAGCAGACATGGATTTTTGTCCCCCTTCTCAGTGAACTAGTGGAACTGAGCTGACTGTCAACATGAAAAGATAAATGATAATCATTCCATTTGGCCAGACAACACCATCAGTAACATAGGGCTATACCTTCCTTGTCTGAGGCAGAGGATGTGTTTTCTTGCTGATACACCAACTAGGCACAGGTCTCTTCTAAGCCTCCTAAAGGCTTTAGACTGATGATGATACTGAGGAGGAAAAGTGGGCTGTATCTTATCCCTTTGCTCCGCGATGGATTTGCTATAGCGAGACAATACATCTTGAGTAGGTCTTATGGTTGGGGTTTGTGGGCTTGGGTAGCTTCAACTCTGCCTATGGCAGGGGTGTCAGGGTTTCAGCCCATAGAGGGGCATATTGCTTGAAGTGCAGGAAGGAAAGCAGGGCTTGATTGAAGAAGTTTCTCTTGGATTTCATTTTTGGTGGGAGAAGAGGAAGGCTTATTTTATCTAATACATGCGCTCTTCTGATGTCATTTGCAAATACAGCAGACCCAGTGTTATCAGGGGCTAGGTTTTGGCTCTGTACTTCTGGTTGACTGATAGCTGGAAATCCTCTTCAGTCCTTTCTGAACTTCAAAACTTCATTTGTCTAAAATAGCTGCTTATTCCTGTTAGCATTTTTTCTTCATATTTAGAGAAAATAAATCTTTTCTTTTGACCTCTTTCTGGTAGGTTAAATGTGCCAAGCTGTTTTGGTGGCCTTGTTTGTCTTAAACTTTTTTGCATGTTTTCTTCTGACTCTTTTCTGCACTTGCTTCTGCTAAGCTTCCTTGTCCTGTGTCACTAAATAGTTTGTGGTATGTTAAGTGGTATATGTAGGTTATTTGCCTACAAAAAATACTTTTAAGTTTATGTCCTTTCTGGAAATACGTTGCTTAATAAACTGTAGAAGTACAATCACTGCCGTCATAGTATTTTACCTTGTGTTATTTGGCAGCTGTTAGACATGGTTTATTCTCTTCTATAGTCAGTTGTAGTTCATAAGTTTCCACAGTATAATGGAAACGCTTGGTACTCTCCTCAGTGTTTCATCTTATCTGGTCATTCTGTTGAATTGTATTCAGAGTTTAATGTCTTGATGAAAATGTTTTAAAGCATTAAAATCAACATGGTGGTAGTTACTGATGACTAAAACGTTTTTGTATGGACCTTTGACTTTGGCTTTACAAGGCAAGTGGTCCTATGGTAAACAATTTCATTAACTCTGTGCCTTAGCACTTTGCTGAATTAGGCCTTGGGTCCTGAGTGTAATATCTTCCTGTACAATTTCTGAGCCATAACTCTTCTTATGATTTTAAGGGAAGCGCCAGCTGATTAATTCAATTAAATTGCTCTGAAGTGACATAGAGAAAATTTCTTGAATTTCCTATGTTGCTTTGGCTACAAGGTCTGAAATTGATTTTTGCATATTTACCTGGGCTTCTGTGTTTTATTTCACAGTCTATATTTCCTTTAGAAAAGTTTACTCTGCTTGGTTTTGACTGATTTGTTTTTGTTTTTTAACAGGATGAATGTTACCAAGTGAGACAAATATTTGCTCAGAAACTTCACAAAGGCCTTTCTAGACTACGGCTGCCACTAGAATATATGGCTATTTGTGCACTGTGTGCAAAAGATCCCGTGAAAGAGAGAAGAGCTCATGCTAGGCAGTGCCTTGTGAAGAATATAAATGTCAGAAGGGAATATCTGAAGCAACATGCAGCAGTTAGTGGTAAGAGAATAGAAGTCACTTTTTGGTACAAGTGCTGTAGTTCGAATGTAAATGTGAGTAGACTGAAAACATTGATCCTTGTCTGTTTTTGTACATAGAACGACTGTAAATTTCACTTAGTGGTGTCTAATGAAAACTGAAAATTTCCAGCCTTTCTAATTTTCTTTTGTCTGTATTTTCTTTTGATTTTTTTTTCAACAGACATTTCTGAAATCTTGCTAAAAACTGCAAATGCTTATTGCCAAAATATATTGAAAGTGAATTAGTTTTTCAAGGGAGTTGTGTACTGTTTGAATGTAATGGTTAATAATGTTCTAAGTGAAGTGATTGATTAATTTTACTTCAGTCATTAATAATATGTAACCTTAATGAAAGAAATGTTACACTAAATAGACTGTGCTGCTGTATTGCGTAGCTTCTCATCTTATGCTGGCAAAGGTCTGTATTTGTAGGCACTTCAGGATGAGTTTATGTAATTCTTTCTTCTCAGTGCCAGCATTTGTGGGAATGCTTTGGAAGTTATTATGGACTCTTGTTATTTATTTTTTTTATTAAATCTGTCCTTTTGACTTAAAGTATGACATACATACAGTATGATAACACTGGTATATGGTCATAGGAAGAAATAGACCTTTATGAAGACCTACAGACATTTTGGACAAGAGTTTTTGAAAGTTTTATTTGTTTGAAATACTACTGATTGTTCGGCCTTCATCTTGTTTTAGCATAAACCAGACTGGTTTTGTGAACCTGATTTCACAGATGCTGTCGGATAACTGATTTCCTTTTGTGATTATGAATCATTTATATTAGCTACGTCAGTTTGTCTTTCTTATTCCTCTTAGACTTTGATCAGAGAACAGCTCTGCAGAGAAATCCTATTGTGTATAATTAATTAAAGAGTGGTACTTTTCTCCCACTTCAATAACATGTAAAAAGAAAAGTTGAGTGGACACCTCTAAATCATCTTAAGACTATTCCTCTTGAAAGTTCAAAACTTTTTAGTTATATAGGAGGAAAGTATAAAACTTCTTGTATGTTTTAAAATAGATGCTGTGAAGGTGCTATCAAAAGTCTTTAGAAGAAATTAAGACGGAGTGTAGGTGTGCATGATTCTCTTTATCCAGTAGGACCTCAAAGTGTGCCTGATTATTTTTTTTTTTCTTGCTGAAATAATTGAGTGATGCCATTAATTTTATGTGTGCTATAATCTGTGAGAAGTCTGGATTAAATATAGATTGCAGGATTTTTTGAGGATTATAATGTTAACTTTGTGCCATTCAGATTTACCAGTCTGAGCTTTCAACAGATGAAATGGCTTGAACTGTTTGTATCCTAAAATATCCATATTGCAGTAGCACAGCTGAAGCTCAGTTCTGATAATAACATGCTATTTAAATATCTGTGTCTCCCTCTGCCACTCTCCCTACTGAGCATGCAGTAATTCAGGGTAGTAATGACAGTAGTACCTCATTAGGAAATCTGCATATTTGATTAATGTAGCTATTTTTCTGAATCTAGAAGTGTTTGATTTTGTGATCCATTTTGTCTTGAAAACCTGGTACAATTGAGGTGGATGTCTGTTGGATATTTTTGGGGAATTTCAGCATTTGTTGAAAAGATGGTAAATTTCTGTAGACCTTGCCTAAGGAAACTTCCTAAGGACTGGTATCGGACAGTAAAATGCCTCTTTTCTTCCACACTGGCCTTCTACAGGCTGGCAGGAATTATTCTCAGCTCTGTTAAACTCTAAAATGCTATTCAGAGTGAAAGCCACTCAAGAAGACACTTATTTTCATTGTGTATCTGTTACTAGTTTCATCTGGGTGGAGATGTGTCTTGAATAGGAATTTTAGTTTTCTCAGGATGGGCTTTAACCTGCCAGTCAGTAAGCAGAAGAATGAGAAAAGATTAATTTTTTAAACAAATTTCTTTCCTAAAAGCTCATAAAAGACTGTCATTGAAGACTTTTGGCACACTAGTTTTATCTGCTGGTAGAAGAGCCACTCTACCTTTCAGGTTATGTCTTTCTTCATTAGAGATGAGCAAAGACTGTGTAATTGCTATTTTTTGTTATGACAGGGATTAAAGAAAATATATGTCAATATTTGTTCTTTTCCTGTTTTCTCTGGAACTGGTTCATTTTGTTTTCCAGACCCAATTGGAATTATAGTTATATTAGAAATTGTCCAAGGCAGGAAGTTACTGAAAAACTGAGTTCATGAGCTCTTGATGAGCATTCTGTTGAAGTTGCTAATTACTACAAATAATTGTGGATTGGTTTGCCTGGGAGATGTCTAAGGCAAGCCAATTTTGCTAGTGTTCTGAAGTCATAATTATGTTATTTTTCTTCCCTGCTGTATCTTTATTCTTTATTTAGTAATGCACACAGCTGGCTAAAATGCAGGACACTGCTTGAAGAAGTGAAGGATAGTTTTAAAGTTAGTAGTCATTGTCAGTTGGAACACATAAAAAACTGCTTTGCAGAGTACACTGGATTTCAATACATAAATACAGCTTGAAACAGAAAGAAACTGGATGATATTATGTATCTGTTATGTAGTCTGTCTGTTACCCCTATGTGTGCAGACCTCCAAGAGCAGGATAGATTAAGACTTGATTAATGCATGATGATTTCATTAGTTTTGTAAAATCTACAATACTGATGTATTTTATTTGATGTGCACAATATTTGTCAAGCACATCTCATATGAATACATATATAAAAGATAAAAATGTCAGTGTTCTAATATATGCTAAAATTGTTATCAAATATTATTATATGTAATGATTTACAGTTGTTTGGACTTATTCATAACTGAACAGTTAAAAGTTTACTGAAAGAAGATTTTCCGGACTTGGTCTTGTCTTTCATGGCTGCTTACTAGCTCAAAAATGTGATTTTTGTCCCCNATGTTTCCTTCACACATACACTGAAGTGTTCATCCATAATCATGCTATATACTATGACTTGGCATTTGCCACAAGCACTTAAGATCAGGTGCTTGTACCATAGCAATATACATAGAATACGATCATGCCTCCCTTTGCCTGTTGTCTTGCCCACTGCACAGGGTGCAGGTGTGCTGTGCATCCCCTGGTTCCTCTCAAGCATTAGGGGCTAAAGAAAGCAGTGGGGATGTTTGCTGCAAAGTCTTTGCTTTTTTTACTTTTGGCGTACAACCTGTCCTTCTGTTGCCCTCACTCCATGGGAGAGGGTCTGTTTCATTCTGGTTTTCTTCATCAAACTCTGAGGTGCGCGAATTCACACCATGTGGTGTTGGTTGGGTCAGGGAATTTGTTACCTTACAGAATGTGTATTTTGTGATCCTGACTCTAGAGAGGGCCACTGGCAACAACCCTTAGTTTTTGAATCCCTGAGGAAAATAGGCTGTCACGATGTAGGAAAGATTTGCTCCTGCAGTGATTGCTTAGGATTACTTAAAAGTGTCAGAGCATGCAAGCAAAATTTGTGAATGCTTTGAATGTAATAGTACAGTTGTGCTGCTCTGCTCAGGTGGGATGAAGCCTTTCAAACTCAGTCCACTACTACTTTGTTACAGCTTTCATGTGAGCCCCTATCCCTTCTTGAAACAGATAAAGTAGACTATGGGTTTGGGCAACATTGTGGCAATTTGACTGCAAAGCCCCCTGCAAAGAGTTACCGGTTTGTTCTCTTGACAGCAAGGCTGTACACTGCTGTGTCCAAAGACACTGTAGCAGCTTATCCTGCAATCTTGCAGTTACCATGGATTTTGTGATCTATCCTCACTTCTGGTTTTCAAAGTCTTTCAGAATTCAGGCTTTGACCTGGGAAAATGATTGGGAGTGGGAGGTGACTAGCTGTATTCTCAAGATAACTAGAAAAGACACAACCATGAGTGAGAGATACTTAAAATCTTACTTTTTGCATGCATGAAACATGTGCACATCAGCAATGAGATGCAACATCATAAAGAAATTATAGGGCCCACATGTGCTTATACTTTAATGTATGCTGACCTCAAATTTTGCCCTTTTCTCTTTAGTAGAAAAGCATATGCCTTGGTATGTAGTTTTTTGATGCATCTTTCTTCTGCTTTTCAGAGAAACTGCTGTCACTTCTACCAGAGTATGTTGTTCCTTATACTATCCATCTCCTAGCTCATGACCCAGATTATGTCAAAGTCCAGGACATTGAACAACTCAAGGACATTAAAGAGTAAGACTACTTTTAACAATGTTATTTCTAACTTTATTCTAAATGAAATTTGAATTCATTGTGGTATCCTGCTATGGTGTCAAGTGCACATAATGATGGCAGTTATTTCTGTAAAGTATTGTGAGAAATACTATAGATGCTTTTTTAGTGCACTGTGATATTTTACAGATGAACTCTTTACCTTCTGCTCATCCTACCTTCATTTCATTTTATCTAAAGAATTGTTTTCCCAGAGTTAAACTGGTTCAAATTCATAATACTAGTAAAACCTAGACTAAACCACTTTTTCAAATGTGCTTTTTAAAAGAATTTCTTTTGTATTTTTATTCATGCTGCATTTCTTCATTAGGTGCCTGTGGTTCATACTGGAAATATTGATGGCTAAAAATGAGAACAACAGTCATGCATTTATCAGAAAAATGGTAGAAAATATCAAACAGACTAAGGATGCACAAGGACCAGATGATCAAAAAATGAATGAAGTATGTGACACTTTTTGATTGGATATTGCATTTAATTCTGTCCTACTTATGAAAGGGAGTTGCTTTTTGTTTATGTACCAACTTGAAAATGTCTTTCAATAGAATTGTATGTGTGAGACTTTTATCTACTGTAATGATAATATTTAGTGTAGTTTAATGACTGCTATTTTCCTGTACTTCAGTAGATCTTGCACATTTGCAAGGGACTTGTAGTAGTTTTCAGTCCCTCTGTTTCTATCTCAGATTATTAAACAATAACTTTAAATAGATGTAAACTATAACACCGTTTAAATCCTCTACTGAAGTGCTTTGTAATATTTAATTTCTAAAGTGCAAGAGTAAACTTAGTATAGGAAGAAAAATGGTTGCATTAGAAGTCTCCAGTTTGTATTGTGTAGTGAATGTATCAAACCCTGATCATGTTTTTGTGGTTTTAGCATCACACAATGTATAGATTTGTCACTTTTCTGCTTTGCCCACAGAGATAAGTTTTGGGTAGTGAGTGGGTGTGGTGGGTGTGTTTGTTTGTTTTAACCTTGTCTTAGAAACTATGGCAAGTGTGTCTGAAGTGTAGAAAGATCATGAAAACTGGCTGTCTTCAGCTGTAGAACTTGCGGTGCTTTTGCCTTTAGTGTTCTATGTTTCGGTACCCTGCAATACGCTGTTTAAGATTCAGGCTGGTGTTAAATGTTTAAGATGATTGCTTTTAAACTGTGAGTTCTTGTAGTTCTGTGCTCAAAAGATACACTGTTGTTTGTCAAGATTTGCAGTGGACTTTTCAAGTGTTGTTTGGTCTTCTAATTTTATTGTTTACAGAAACTATACACGGTCTGTGATGTAGCCATGAATATTATTATGTCAAAGAGTACAACATACAGTTTGGAATCCCCTAAAGACCCTGTACTTCCAGCTAGATATTTCACTCAACCTGACAAGGTATACCTTGGCATTTAATTTTTCATGAGATAAGTCTGTTTAAATATTTGTTATTTGTAATTCAGGGTTGTTTTTCTTACGTATTTCTTGTAACTTCAGGCTTCTCGCTCTTATATTGTAGTTGAAAATGTACATATGTGCATACACAGTTCTCCTTCACCCCCACTTCCAATGTTAGTATTCTGGTTTAAAAGTTCAAAAGCATAAATGATGTAAAGAAAATCTTGTAGTGCAATCTCCAAAATATATATATATCTTATTCACTGGTTATTGCTGTAATTCTAAGCTCCTCCTTTCTTTACAGAATTTCAGTAACACCAAAAATTATCTTCCTCCGGAAATGAAGTCTTTTTTCACTCCTGGAAAGGTAGGTATGGTGTGGGAGTTGGGGGGTTTGGGTTTTGGTGCTGTGTTTGCAGTTCTGGTTTGTCTTTTTTTTTGGTGGTGGTACTAGTCTTGCTTGTTTGCTAGTTTATTTTCTTTGGAGTTTTTTGTGTGTGTGTTTGGTTTGGTTTTTTTAAAGTAAACTAACATGTAGTTTATGGAACACTTTGTTTAAAAGAACAGATTGATTCTAGGTATAGAGAAAGAGATGGGTAGATGGGAAAACTGGTACTGTCTATGCCAGGTTGTGGCAATAGTGTGCAAAGCCTGTTGTCTTTAGAAGGAGAGTCCAAAAAAAAACCGCTCAGGCAACCCATAATATTTGACAAGTTTACAGAATGGTTAACCTTCTTTTCTGCAGAAGACTACAATGTTGCATATGAAGTGACAGCTATGGAAAACTTTAATAGAAATTATTTTAAAAATCACATAATTAGTCGTTGTCAAAGCTGAATACGATTTTAGAGTATCTTACAAGATAACTGGCTGTTCTACAGTTATGTTAATTTGTCTTTCAACATATGCATTGTACTGAACGGCAGTGTTCTTTCTTCACTAAAACTAAACCCAGGTACTCGTTAGAATACAATCTAGTAAAGGAAAAGACAAATTGTGGGTTTCATCTGGATTAATGTGTCCTGTTCTAGATGACAACACTAATTGGCTACCTTGCCAAAGAATGAAATTGCAGCATCTTCATTACTCTTAACTTTGCTAATGAAGCATTAGCTGGGAGCTAATAACTTACTAATAAAGGAGGAATGCAAGTTAGGAAAAAAAACCACATGAGAATCTCTTTGAGAAGTTGAAAGCTAACATATATAGATTGGAATAGATCATCACTGTATTGGGCATTTGAGTGCTTGAACTTTATGGATTCGGGATTGGCTTCTTACTTGTGAAGACACAAAAGTTGTTAAAAGGAAGTAGTTTGTCTTCCAGTTTTTGATCAGTAGTCAATATTTAGTTCTCTAATTCAGTTTTTAATATAAAACATTCTTACTAGTTTGTCCCATACTTAATATATTAAGTGCACTGTGACAATATTAAACCAGAAACATGGTGTATGCTACTGTGATAAAATCACAGAATGTTTTAAGTTGGAAGGGACCTCTGGAGGTCATGTAGTCCAAATCCCTTGTACTCTGAGACTTCCCTTATATGAGAAATGATGCGGCCCTTTCTTCATCTTAATGGCCTTTTGCTGAACTCTCTTCAGTAGCTCCGTATCTTGCATAAATCCTAAATGAAATTCTTTTGAACCCTAAGTTAACTTTTATAGTACTTTACATTTCTAGTGCCAGGTACTCTAGCCCTTTTTGTGTTTTGAAGTTCTTGTAACAATCAGCAGAGCTGTGTTTGACCACTAAAATTTTCAGTTGCTTCACCATCATGAGCAGAAAAAGGGAAATGAAAATAGGTTTAATGAGTCTTAGTTTTGGGAATGGAATACTAGCTTGAGAGGATCTGAGTGAGGTGGATATAAGCAGGGAACACTGAGGGCTGTAAGGCTTTAAGTGTAGCTTCTGTGGTAAGAAGGGAGCTGTTTGTGCCCACCCTGTTAGTCCCTCCTTAGTAGGAAGTGCAGTTCAGTGTGAATTTGAAAATCTCTACTTTTGAGCTCTTTCAGCAAATGCTTATTGATTAATGTTTAGTTCTGAACTAATAGATGTACATTGTTAAACTGGATTTTGTTCTCCAAGGTTTATTTTTGGAAAGCGTATGCTCTTTTTCTTGTACTCAGTGCACAGGGAATCTTTCTAAGTGTAAAGTTCCCTCTGGCTATAAAGGTATAATCAGCACTTCCATGTGCATAGCTCTGAAAAAGGAACACTCAAAGCTGATATGGTATTCATGATGAACTTTTTTTAGCTGTCACTAACTGTAGATAGAGCTAGAATCTAATATTGAAAGAGAAGATGCATAATTAGAAATGTAGGGAATGGTCTTCAATTCAACAGTTTTGTGCATGGGTGTTTGGCATAAATGTGCATTCTCTTTAAGAGTAATTGAACACTTCTAGCTCTTTCAAAAGTTAGTATGATCTGAGGCATTTGGCATGTCTAACAGATAATCCAGTTAATAACCCCAAGCACACCAGTGTCTGGAAATTTTGTACTTATTAAAAGGCTAACCGTTTTAAATCTGTGCAAGAATTATCAGAATCTTTTCCACAGTATTTGACTTCTGAGATTCTCATTCATTTGCAGTTGAAACTAACGTGGTTGCCATTACACCTAAGCCAGTTTTGTGTCCCCTTTGCTGAAAGGAATGTTCTGCTGCTATTTCTGTTTTGCTAGTACAGGTGCTTATCTGATCCAGATGGTGAGCTGGTTCAGGCAGATAAATCAGCAGAAAGCAAACTGCACACAAAGTGCTGAAGTGGCTTACTGCAAGGTCAGATGAGCACCAGGTACTACCAATGAGAAGAGGACACAATCTAAGGGTAGAGAGAATACCAGTTTTGGTGGCAGACAGCTATTTCATTGCAGCTTCCTCAGCTTCCTTCTTGTGTCTGTTGTAGCTTTCATATGAAAATGTTTATCATTTTGTGTTAAGATAATGATTGCAGAAAGTGAGATCTGTGAATATTTTAAGCATGTTAACAATATCTGAACGTGTAGCTTAAAATAAAGGAAATATATTTTTGGTTTCAGCCCAAAGCAGCCAATGTTCTTGGAGCAGTTAATAAGCCTCTTTCGTCAGCAGGCAAGCAGTCTCAGTCCAAATCTTCTCGAATGGAAACTGTAAGCAATGCCAGCAGCAGTTCAAATCCAAGCTCTCCAGGAAGGATCAAAGGGAGGTTGGTAGACAACAAAGGAGCTTTGATATTTCAAATATTTGTAATGGAAACTTTGAATATTTCTGTAGTATTTTCTAAGTGAAAGACAGATTTATTTTTTTTTATCTTACACTGAAGTAAAGTTATAGTACTGCATTGGTATAACTGAAACCATGAATTTGGCTTTCTATCCTCAGAAATAAATTTGCTGTTAAAAAAATAAAAACCAGAAACAAATTACATCCAGAGTTGGCTGAAGGAGAAAAGGAGAGCCTCATATGTTTTGGTTTCTGAGAGCAGGGTTGAGGTTTTTTGGAGTGTTTTTCAGATATATATATATACACCCCCCTACACATATGTGCACACTTGTATATGTGTGTGTACACACACACAGCTGCAGTCTGCAGGAACCTTGCTGTATTGTTAACAGCATGGCATGGACAGTGAGCACTTGTAGGCCAGTGTGGTGATCTCACATGACTTTCTTCCCTAGTCCTGCGCTTTGCTGGACTTTGCAGATAAACATTTTGGGATTTTAGATTAGTTTTGTGATGAAGAAGTGACTGTATCATAATGCTACTTAAGCTGTCTTGTAGTTATCTGTCTTTAAAAATTATAGTTTATTTTGTGTCAGTTTTGTAGGTTATTCGTCTGTTACTTTGTCTTATGTTCATTTTTTAAACTGAAAGCCAGTCATTAATTTTTTTTACAGAGATTGAGAGATTGCATAGCCCCACTATTCATATTTTTTCATATTCTTTCAAGACTGTGAGGAAATGCTATGTTTGACTATAGGGCTTCTAATTTAGTGACTATTTCATACATAATATTAATTTTAAGTGTAGTACAGTGTTTTACAAGAAATATTTCTCTACTAGAAAGTCTGCAGAAAGGCTGATTTTTTAGGAGTCAGGCAGGTTTACATGCTGAAATACATTATTGGCTAAAGACAGGTGGACTCCAGATTCTTCTCTATATTCAGCAAAATGAATCTGAGAACAAATTATAAAAAATGCTGCACTCACAGCCTAACATATTCTGTCATCTTCGTGATCTCTCCAGTTCACCTAAGTTAAACTGATTAGTGTTTTGAGTGGAGATGTCAGAAATGAAGAGAAGTGATGGCAATGATTCAGTATGCATGGTACTCCCAGTGCAGTCTGTCTGAATATATACAGGCAAATTTGCATCTGTTGAGATGATGTATAAAGCCTAAGCTTCCACTTACATCCCTGTTGTTACAGATTTTACACTTGTAGGAGTGAAAACGTCTTTCATTCACTATGAAGTGCCCAGGCCAGGGAGTTAAGGGTTTGTGCATTTGAATACCACTTTTCATTTCAATGCATAGCATATTTCTTTTCATTAGAAAATGTGCACTGGTAATTAAAAACGTTGCTTCTGCCTACCCCAGGGCAGATGAAATGAAACGACTTGTGTATTGGCTTTTGCGCATTACCTTTTATCTGTGGGTCTCGGTGTTTCATGTGTGCAGGAGACATTATTGTCCACATTTATGCTTGTAGAAACTGAACTAAAAATTAAATTGCTACTGTAAAAAACAACAGAAAGCAGAGAGATGAACTGGTCTCCGAAATTTCAATCTGCTCTTTTATTGCCTAAACCTCACCATTGGCTGGTCTGTCTGTTGGGATCTTTGATTGGTGTAGGAAGGTGTACACAAAGGTATGCAGACATGCAGATCTCTTGCAGCTCAGTAAGTCTCTTCTGTTTAAAAAAGGTGCTTATCTTCTCCAGTGAAAAAAGAAAATTCAATGTACTTTGTGATTAAAACCTTTGTCCAGACACCTGTATGTTCTGGCTTGTGATATATGTAGTAGCTATAGTACCCACAGTGAAAGGTTCCTTCTGCCAAAAATTATTAATTTCTTAAGACGATTGTTGTTCTTAGTATTTTTTAAATGATTGTCCAGTGTATTACAATAGCGAGAGGAATAAATACATGTTTATTCATTCTAGGCTTGACAGTACTGAAATGGACCACAGTGAAAATGAAGAATTCACACTGGCTTCACCCTTACCAGGAAAGAAAACTGACAAAAGGGACGACTCTGATCTTGTAAGGGTGAGCTGTTTGGTTGCATTGCAGATGTTACATTTTAAACCAACAGGACATTAAAATATAAATTAATGTGATGATATTTGATATCATTCAAGAAAATATGTGGAAACATGAAACAGAGTTGATATTGTAAGCTACTGGAAAATGCATTTACAGTTGGATATGAAAATACAATGAAAAAAAGATTCAGTTTCTCTGTTTTTCATAGAATTATATACTTTGGAAAAGACCTTTAAAGGTCATCAAGTCCAGCCATTAACCCAGTACTGCGAAGCCCACCACTAAATCATGTCCTTAAGTATACTTAGGCCTTGGAGAGTGATAGCCATGTCCTTACTGATGGATTTATATACATGTAGATTAGTAATGCTAAAGGTTCCTAATGATTTAAAACATTATTTGGGTTCGCACTCAGGTGTAGTGCTTTTAATATGTAAAAGAAATTACAAGCAGGCTAAGTATTGTCTTAAACAGTATTTAGACTTGTATCAGAATACAGAAAAAGAAACCATCAGAGAAAATTATAATTGTACTGGAATTTTAAAATCAGGTAAAATAATAAGAATTTGACATACCACTAGTAAATTTCAGTTCTTTATACTTTAATATTAGTTGACAGTCTGTAAATTTTGTAGTATTTGGGATATGCATGAAAAAGTGTTAAGATCAGATTTGTTAGAATTGGATTTTTCTAGGCTGCATTAAAGATGTCCTGTATCTGATGTTACTGCTGCTTTCCTTTTTTTTTTTTTTACTGTCTCTTGACACTTTTCTGTTCTCTCATTATGTCAGTCTGGTGCATTTTTCTAGGTTGCTTGGAACATAAGCTACTGACTAGTAAAAGTGTCCTGAATTTTTGCTTGTGTTGAAGTGTAAATAACCATCTTATGCTGTGATATCTTGTGGGAAAAGCAAGCTGACTTATAACAAAATCAGAAAAATCAGGAATAACTTGTCAAAAAAATAACACTTCTGTAAACCTTAAAGGCTGAGAGTCCAAACAGCCCCTGGCATGCAATTCATGTTTAGAAGCATTAATTTGAACTGGTAACTGAGAAAGCAAAGTGATAAAGCAAATACAGTTCAGTTTTTTGAGTACCTTCGAGGGCATCATTTCACTTTGATTCTGTAAGCGAGTTGCTTAAGGTCATTGATTTAGAACTCTTGTTTGGTTTCTTAGAGCTGAGGAGCAGATTATAGCAAACATTAGCTGAGAAGCAGAATTTTAATTGTGTAGCAGAAGGCCCATGTTTTAAAGATATCACTCTTCAGAATGTCTGTCCAAATTAAATTGTAGAATAACACCTTAGTTCTAAGGTTGTGGGCACTGTTTAACCTCAGGGAGAAACTTTACTTTGGAAATTGGCTGCAGTTACTTACTTGCTAAAATTTGCTGCAGTGACAGATGTGCATGATTATTGCAAAAGCAAATAAAATGGAATAACGAGGATGTCACTGATCTAGAGCAACAGTTTTGTCACTGAAGACATGAACTGACAGGAGATGTCATCATGGTTCAAACATTTTTCTTATCTTCTTTTAGTGTAATTCTTTGTCCTTTAATTTCTCGTCCTCTTTTTCCCCTCATATCCTTTCTAGATATTCTCTCTGCTTTTCTTGACAAATGTTTTCGGATAAAGTGGAGAAATGAATTTGTAAGCTGACTTCTGGCTTATGTCACAAGGGAAATGTGAAGGAAAAAACATTCCCTCAGGTTTTAAGTTGTGTAACTGTCATTATGTAGATTAAATTGTCATGTGGCAAATACTAATAAGTGTGTTGAAATACAGTAATTTTAGTATGAAATAAACATTGATATGAAACACAAATACTGTAAATATTTGGACTTTTGGACAATTTCATGGTCTGAAATGAAATAGTCACAGTACCCATGAAACATGGTACATGGGTAATATTTTGTATTTTTTATTTTTCCCAGGAACAGGGGTTGGTTGGAGCAGTCTAGCCCTAACAGCTGCTTATGGAAATCTTTACACTGTTTATGGCTCTTTACTGTGCACTTCAGAGAATTAGAGCCTGGAGAAGTGAAGGAATATTTTCTGTTTTGAAGCTTATCATTCAGAAAGGGTTCTGCCTTTCTGGATAAGCTAGAGGGAAGGGATGCCATCCAGAGGCATCCTTGGCAGGCTTCAGGAGTGACCCCATGGGAACCTCATGAGGTTCAACAAGTCCAAGGTCCTGCAGCTGACTCGGAGCAATCCTCAGTATCAACACAGGCTGAGGGATGAAGGGATTGAGAACAGCCCTGCAGAGAAGGATGGGGACACTGGTGGATGAAAAAGTGGACAGGAGCCAGCCGTGTATTCTCCCAGACTCAAAAGCCAGTCATGCCCTGGGCTGCCTCAAAAGGAGAGGGGCCAGCAGGTCGAGGGAGGGGATTCTCAACATCTGCTCTGCTCTTGTGGGACCCCCATCTGGAGCTCTGGGGGGTCCCGTTAAGAAGGCAGACATGGAGCTGTTCGAGTGGATCCAGAGGAAGGCCATGAAAATGGTCAGAGAGTCAGAACAGCTCTCCCAAGAGGAAAGGCTGAGAGAGCTGGGCTTGCTCAGCCTGGAGAAGAGCAGGCTCTGGGGAGACCTTAACGGGGCCTTTCAATATCTGATGGGGGCTTATAGGAAAGAGAGAGAAAAACTTTTTACCTGGTCCTGTAGTAATGGGACAAGGGGCAACTGTTTTAAACTGAAAGAGGTGAGGTTTCGATTGGACATCAGGGGGAGATTTTTTACAGTGAGAGTGGCAGGACACTGGAACAGTTGCCCAGAGCAATCGTGGATGCCCCACCATTGGAGGTGTTCAGGGCCAGGCTGGAGGGGGTCTGAGCAAGCTGGGCTAGTGGAAGGTGTGCCTGGCCATGGCAGGATGATTGGAACGAGGTACTCTTTAGGGATCCCTTCAGACCCAAAGTAGCCTATGATTTTAAGGCTTGGGTGGGTTTTTTGCTGTGCACAGCAAATGTTGAGTCTTGGTACAGATCTGACAGTAGTGTTTTGGCAGCTACCACTAATTCCTGTGCTTCCTTCTACAGCTGTAAATTCAGGTTGCCCACTGTCTTCTATATTAGTGCCTTGCCAGTGCCAGCATGGGAGCTCACAACACTGCAGCTCACAAAAAGAGCTTGAAGCCACAACTTGACACTTTCTCCATCTTTGTATTTTCCTATTGATAAAAGTGCAGTTATGGATGTCCTATCCTACTGTGTTTGATAGAGCTGAAGATACAAATGAGGAAGATCTTACACATTTAAGTGTTTTAACTATTCACCTTTCAAATGATCTTTCTCCCTTCTCTGGTACTTTATATATAGGTATATGTTTATACTTTTGCAAATGTTTTAGAAATGGATATAGTAGACAATCTGAGACAGCTTGTGTAATAGGAAGACAGTATGTCTTGTTGGGGGAAGTTTGTGGATGTGACTGTTTAATGTGGCAGTTTAATTTTTTTTAATTTAATAGTGTAATCTTACCTTTTCAGTCAGAGATGGAGAAGCCTAGAGGAAGGAAGAAAACAGCTATCACAGATTCAGAAGAGAAACTAAGCATAGATGACCTGAATAAACTCGGCCAAGAGCAGAAACTTAGAGGTAGTCAACGGGGAAGGAAGAGACCTGCAGTTGTTTCAGAAGCTGATGAAACACAATGGCAAGAGGAAAAGAGGCTAAAAGAAGATGCGATAGAAAGTGAGGATGAGCAGAATAGTCCACCAAAGAAAGGGAGGAGAGGACGCCCTACCAGAACAAATAATGGGGGAACACCAAAGGAAGAACCAGTGGCAAAGTCATCAAAAAGGAGCAAAAAAAAACAACCACCAGCAGCTGCAGCAGAAGAAGAGGAGGAGGAGGAAGAAAGGCAAACTGAAAACATTGAACAAAAACCAAAAGGCAGGCAAAATAGGACATCAAAAAGAACACAGCAGAGGTAAGTCCCTCTTCTTGTAAGCTTTGTATTTTTTATATTTGGACATTAGTTATAATTTGATGCTTTGCAATTTGGGTCTTCCCCAAAACAGAGCAGAACCATCTGAAACTAGTACAGTTGAATCAGCACAGTCTACGCCACAGAAAAGACGAGGAAGGTCATCACAAACACCACCATCACAGCAAAAAAAAGTGTAAGTGTTCTAAATCTGTGTTCAGTGAAAATTAAAAATATGCCTCTATGCCCTCGAGCAAACATTTACTGAAAATACTTCAGAATGCTGTAATTGACAGTTAAGAAAATAAATTGCCATTGTCATTTCTAAAATGTTTTCCTTAGCTGCTTCTCCTAGAGCATCTCAAACCAGAGCAAGAGGCTGCAAGTGAGTTTAGGGTGCTCAGGTAACATATTCATAGCTTTGCTTTTCGAGGAGAAAAGTCAGTAAAGCACAGGACGGCCTTGAAGGTAGGGCTTTACTAGGACTTTAAGGAGAGAAAAGAGGTCCTGTTTGTTCTGTATGGGGGGGAGAATCAAATTGTTGCTGTGGTGAAATAGTGTTGTGGAGAATTAAGTTGATTCTGACTCTCCTTAAATTAATATTCACTTTCTAATTTCTGGCCTTCCTATCATCCACTGGAATCATTTCCACATGTCTAAGTGTGTTGTGATCAGTGAAGGACAGTAGCTTCTGAAAATTCTGAGGTGCATTAAGCTCCAAAATGAGGTTAAACTCTGTGACTAGCTTAATTTTCTTTTTCTTGTAGGAAATTACAGGTACCTCTAAATTTTCTGTACATGTATAGGTAGTAATAGTAAGCAGAGGTGTGCAAGTGGTTATTTGCCCACTTGTGTCAAACTGCAGCTCATGCAACAGATTTACTTTTCCAGAACTTGGCGCTAAATGCCTTGGGGCACTAGTTAGGCACATCTGCCTTCGGACATTTTGTGCTACTCTGTTGGTTTTCTGTCTTCTGGGCTTAGTTAGCATCACGCTGATATTCCTCTGGCAGTGTAATGTGCTGATTGCCCGACCCTGGAGATATTCCATACTGGAGATTTGCCTGAACAAGCTTGTACCCTCATTTTGAATTCTAGTTTCACACTGGATCTCATGATCTGGCATTATGCAGACACAATACCCTGACCTTTCCAGTGCTCTGTTTCCCTACCTCAGGTCAGATCTCTGCTCTCCTTTACTCTGTAACTGGAAACAGAGGACCCAGTACTGTGTTGGTTGCTACAGAAGTCACTGCTACACGTGCAGTAGAACAAGACTTGGAAACTGCTACTGCCATGCAGAGAAGACATGCCAACAAGTTATTGTTGGGTGATAAGCTGCGTGGCGTTTGTCAAAGATGCCCCTTAATAAAATGTAGCTTCCAGTTCACTTCCCAGTGAAGCTGGTGAAGCTGTCATGTTTCTTTACCCCGATTTAAATAGAAAGTAAACTATCACTGACTGTGATCAGTAACAAACATAGCTCTCTTTCATGTGTATGTATGTTGTTCCTGGCACAAGGAACCCAAGGAAGTTGTTTCAGGGTTCAAAGTTCTTGGGTCTATTTTAGATTTCATTACAAAAATTATTGTGGGGTTTTTTCTTTTTTGTCAGACCACCCTTTTTCCAAATCTGCAAGGAAAAGGTGAGACAGTAGTAATTTTTCAGTCTTCAAAATGCATTGTAGTCAGACCTTTCTGGGTCTGGGTGTAGCTCTGTAGTTTTGGAGATATGTGTGTGTGTATATCTATATATGTATTTATAGTTGGCTCTTTTTTGTTTTAAGGTGAGGGGGAGCTGGCTAGTTGTCATGTTAAGCAAGTGGGTGCTTTTTGCTTGTGGCGCAGCTTCCATAACTAAAACCTATAATTTAAGATAGCGATTGCTGACTGATTGTTCTTGATTATCCTGATTAAGGTATTGTTATCCTGTTTATGCCTAGCTCTTAGTGTGAGCTAACTTGGAAGATTTGCATTTAGGTTCATTATAGTGTCAATTTCATAAGTAGAAATATGGGTTCTTCTAGGTCTGTGAAAACGTAGATGCAGTTATTCAAATGTTGTTGTGTACAAACGCCTGTAGAAGTAGAGTACATCTACTCATTGAATTGAATAGGGGGAAAAGCAACAAGTAGTATTCACTTTCTGGCTGTTTGGCTTTTTCTGTTCACTGTTTAGTGTTGTGTCAACTGTCTCTGGCCTCTATTCTGGCACTGAAGAGAAAAATCTGCCTTGTCTGTAGAGGCAAAATCGCTCAACTTTGTATTCCTAGCCCTCTATTATGGAAGACTTTTGTTTTCAAATGCTGTTGTCCAGCCTCCTCATTCCACTTCTTCTGTTCCACATATGGAAGAACTATATAGGTGTATAAGACAGCAGGATTATACAAGACAAAAGTTTAAGGCTTCTGTTCTTGTAAAGCAGAATGTTTGCTTGTACAATTCATACATTTGCAGACCCATGTGCTGTGAAGCTGATCTTTATTTTTCTTCTCATTGTAGCCGTGCGGGACGTTCCAAACAAGCAGCCAGTAAAGAGAACGAATCTAGTGAAGAGATGGACGTATTTCAGAGTAGTTCACCAGTCAGCGATGACATTCCCCAGGAAGAAGTAATGGAAGAAGAGGAAGTTTCCACAATCAATGTAAGACAAATGCCTGAGATTTTCTTTGAGAGTCTTTGTGGTGTCCTCTGTGTATTGGCAATCAGAGAATGGCTTCTGTCTTAGAACTTATCCTTCCCTTTAAAATGAATGGGGTGGTTGTCAGCTGCCACTGTTATGTAGTGGAGCTGCACTGTAGTTTCCCAGATAAGCTGCATTTCTTTGAAAATAGCTCTTTTTGTCAAGCATCTTAAAGTTTCTGTTCTGTATAGCCTTTCTCATCTGTATGCCAGAATTGTGTATTATTTAATGGGAATTGTTTTCCAGGTAGCTCCTGCTCATTCTTCTTGGATGGATTTGATAGTGAATAAAGTTTCTTTATACAAAACAGATACACAAAATGAATAGTTCTTGAAAATAAACATGGCATCTTGGAACAGAATCCTAAACCAATTTCTTTCTCTTACCCACATATGCATATATGTTAAAATAAGTTCCCTTTTATATTTATTTCTTACAAATACATTAGCATTGTTAGTAGTAATACTGAAAATTTAAGTGTGAATGCCTTTATACTTTTGCATACATGTGATGATTGGAACATCTGAGTGTATGATAACTGAGAAAGGAAACTGGATTGGTTTTGAACGTGAGAAGGACACAGACTCGGTAACATCAAATGAAGTTACATCCTGGTCTTTGACTGAGACTTGTGATAAAATGAGTAATCAGTGCCACTGTATACAGTTACTCAAACATTACTGAGTGAGACTGAGCTTTTTTTTTTTTTTCATTATAAAATATATTTGTTATTGGATTTTTCAAAAGTTTCCTGTAAAAATATTAAAAATACTTTTTCTCCAAATAGGTCCGTCGCAGAACTTCCAAAAGGGAAAGGCGATGAGTGAGCATGTAGTTACCAGCCTTCCAGGTGAAAGCTTTGAAGAATGCTTTTAATATAAAGCTTGAGACTGAATGAAGCTGTTAGTGCACAAATGGGGTTGCTGAAAAAAAGACAAAACCTATTTTACTGCCCCTGCATTTGCAGTCCCTAGGTCACAAGCTTTAGCCACACACATGTTGATATCATTAACTGTGGATTTTTGTGAAGTGTAATGTGCGCTGGCTTTGTAGACATATGAACTAAAGAAGAAAACTGTAAATAGTTCTTTTTTTAATGTTTCTGACTTATAAAGTGCTTGTATAGCTTTTATCTGCGGCTTTAAACTGACAGTACCCCACTGTTTATTGGATCAATTGATTTAAAAAAGAACAGTTCGTTGAAAATTGATCTCAAGCAATATCTGTCAGTGTTTGTATTTGTACTCTTGTTGACATTTAACTGTGAAAAAAAAATAAGAGTTGAACGAATAGTGCCACTTTCTTTTGCCACTATTTGTCGTATGGAGGAGAAGAAGAAAAAAACAAGGTCTTTGCTTCCTTCATGAATATAACCTAGTGTTTACCTTCAGGCACCTACTTATCATCAGAGGTGCTAAATTACTCTCTTTTACAGTTGAACAATGTTGGATAGACTAATACAAGAGCTGCAAATTGTGAAAGAAGTTTTGTTTTACACCTCAGTATTGATGCCAGACTTTTCTGGACTTGTAGTGGCATTGAAAATTCAAAAAGGATTTAAAATATTTTAATTTTAAAAGTGTGTTATTAAATAATGTACTGAATACCCTACCCATTTTATCTTCCCCTATCAGTTTTTATTAATCTACTGTATCAATAAAATTCTGTAACTGAGTTTTTAATAGTCTAGTATGTTAATGTGTATAGATATTTCCTTCTGAACGTGATGTTCACAAAGAGCAAATTATTACTACATTATAATATGAAATCTGATATATAAACATTAGTGAAAATACAGTTCTTATTACAATGTAAAGTTAATCACAAAGAGAAATTTTATTGATGCAGTGTGTCTTTATAAAGCTGTTCTTGAGAGCCAAGTGTTTTGTATTTTATAGTGAAGTTGCATGTTTATGAAAAATGTGCTGAAAATGGGATGTAATGTTTTTTTTGGAAACTCGTATCTAGCAGTAGTATATGGTAGGTTGCCTCATGAGAGAACCTTTTATTGAGAGTTTATTGTACCTTTCTGTTTTGTTTTTGTTTTTGAGCCAAATTCTTTTGGTATGAAGAGCTAAGTTTTGTTGAGTAACCAGCTGTCGATTATTACAGTCAAGGTATTCAAGATTTGAATGAAGCTCCGTTTTTATTTTGTGCTACCATAGACAGGTTGGTTTTTGTTGTTCTGTTTTGGGGTTTTTGTCTTTTTTTTTTTTTTTTTTTTTTTTTTTTTTTTTTTTAAAAAAAAAAAAAAAAAANNNTTTTTAAATATACTATTTAAAAAAAAAAAAAAAGGAATCAAAAAACTTAGAACAGTATCCTGTACGCAGTTTTACAGTTTACAAACTGTGTCTTTGAACCAAAATGCATCAGTTACTACACTATGCTTAGCCAAGCACACATTATACCTTCAGGTGCTGTTCTCCCTCTGGTACCCTACAGTTGACAACATGTGAAAAATCCAGCCTAATTCCATTCCTTGAATAATGGAGCATTTTCATATAATTCCATCAATAAAAAATAAGTTAATTGTTGCAAGGTGGTCTGTGAAGATCAGAGAAAAGAATAATATTAAAACATGGAGTTACTGATTTCCAAACTCTTAAGATCACTAGAGTAAAGGAAGCAACCTTCATTATGCATTTTTTTGGTACCAATGGAAAAAAGTATTATAAACAGTCTGATTATTCTGTCTCATCTTAACTTCCCCCCCTCTTCCAGTATTCAGCATTTCAACATTTATACCTATAGATATGGGGGAAATGCTGCCTAGAAAGGCAAATATGGTTGATTTGAATTGACTTTGAAATAGTTGGCACAACAGAACTGGCTTACTTACACTTCAGCAGTGCAAATGCAAGTTGTTGAGGTTTTTTTTATGGTATAAAATGATTGAAAGCTAGCTTTATATTGTCCTCTTTGACAGAATTGCACTGAAAACATTTATGGAAGATGTACCTTTAAGTCCATTTTATACAAAAAAATATGAAAAATTGATGCTGAAACTGCTGCAGACTCTTGAGGCTTTATGTGCATAAACATGGTTAGGTTAAACTTCATTGAATATTGATGCACCATTACTGATCATAATGTTTATTGTAAATTTAAACTATAGTTTTGCAATTTAAATGTTGATTTCTTGGGTTATAATGTGTAATTCATTATTTCTTGAGAAATAGGCACAGCAAATATTTCATTCTTATATTCAAACCTCTTCTAAGTTCATTCTCATCTCATATAAAAAAAATGAATATTTTATGTACTAACATTTTGAGATCTGCGTACAGTAGCTACAGTAGATTATAATGATGTATAAAAGATAAATTGCTAACATTCAGTTAGCATGCTCTTCTGCAATGATAATGTTAAGTTTATAAAAATGTACTGTATTACATTAAAAGATCAAATTGAACTCACTGTAACAAGTTCCAGTATGACATTTTTGTGAGATTACCGAAGTATCTTGCTGTACTTTGCAGCGTATTAAGCTTTTGTTACATTTCCTTTTTTTGCTGCAGTGCAACAGGAAACTTTCAGTGATCTATAGTTCATATGCAAAGTCCCAACAGAGGTTGTAATCTTGATACTAATGTTTAAGAATAATTCACTGATTCCAGAAGCATGGTGGTCTTTTACTTGTTACTGACTGAGATAATGAATATTTAGGGCTAGGTAATCCACTAATAGGAGGGAAACATGAAACGATTTTAAAGTTCTAGTGTGAATACACCTGTCCCACCTTGGATGATCTAGAATTCTGTATTAACTATACTTGACTCTGTCAATTGACTTTATTTTCTAGCAAAATTGAACCCTTTTTCAAATATTTTGACACTTGCTTTTTTGACATTTTGATCTCTGTGAACTAAAACATTAGAATTTACAAAAGGATACTCATATTAAAGACATTTTCATTGAAAATTAATATGCTCAATTTGTGAGTAACTTGCAAAAACCACATAAATACATCATTCTGGCATAGCATTTATCATCTGATAGTCTAAAAAAGACACCACCAAACTTGGGAGTGTGTATGTAGTTTTCTGGCTACTTTTTTTGCATGTGTAGGTTTTGACAGATTATCAAAGTCTGCTTTCTGGAATACACATAGTAAGTTTTGAATCTTTCAAGTTTGCATCCCTGTCATTCTGTGGGATTAATTCTTAAATGGATTCATCCGATGCAAATACAAATATAAACCCGAGTACATCGTGTTTGAATATTTTCACACTTGTGCACATAGAGCATACGAGGATCTTAAAACTGTATACCAGAGATATACAAAATTCTGAGTTTGTGGATGGAGTCATTTTAAAGATTTATCTGTGTTTAAATATATATATTTTATAAATATATCTAGTGTAGAGATTGATACATCTCTACCTCATCAAGGTAGGTGCAAATACTTTTTTAAAGAGACACATTTAGGTATACCACTGTATTTGATCTAGGCAGCATCTGTACAAACAGACATGACTAAGATGAGTTCTGGATGGCCATTCCTTTAATCCAGTGGTTTTATGATGACTAAAATGATAAAATTCACCTGACCAAGACCCTATGTCCAGTCATCCATCAGGAGGAGTAGAAGAATCTGAATACGTTCTTGTTTCCTGTTGTGCTTCACAGATTGCCATTCCGGTCTTTGCATCTTTTTTGGATGTTGCCTTTACAAAAGATGTTTACTGATTTAGGTGCAGTTTTCTAAAGCTGACAGAAGTGACTTGTATTCCACAGACATAAGGAAACTGCCTGCCCTGTCAGTAGGTTTGTCCAACATATTTAGGACACCTGCTTCATTGCATACAGTACAGCTTCTGGTGTTTTGCTGCCAGTGGAAAAGTAAGAAGCTGAATGTTTGCAACTGGCATAGGAATACAGAAACTCCCCCATGCAACTTGCTTTAAAAGTTTTTTAAATTCTGATGTCTAAAAGATCTGACCTCTTCACAGTGGTTACCAAGTGCCATTGTACTATTTGTATGGGCAGGATAAACATGGTATCAGATAGTCTATGTATACAGTATGTTTGTATTTTTTTCAGTGCCTCACTACAGTCATGATGTGGTTTTTAGTAGCACTTTCATTTCTATAATGAAGATGTATATTCTTTTGAGACAGCAGCATCATATCTATATATGAAGGAAGAAAATCTCTCAAATAACGGTTTTCTACCCCTGCCGATCAGTATTTCAGTAATCATGTGATACATTTGCAATTAATTTAACACATAGCTTCTTTGAAGGATGCATAACATTTTAGAGGATGTTTGTTTTGACTAGCCATGTTTCCAGTGCTTGTATCCTACCTCACTTATATAGGTACAAAGGAATGCAGTATTTTGCAAATCAAAGCAGTGTTACTGAATATTGTGCCTGCTTAACTTGGAAGTAAATTTATTACTAAAAAAAATATTGTAGTTCACAAATTTGTTAGTAGTTCTGAACAGATCCAGTGATCTGATGGCTTTAGAGATTATGTTCTGTAATAATACTATGTCACTATTGTTGCATTTCATTAGTTTTCTATATATAGAAGACATTGCTCAAATTAAGACATGAACTTAGTAACAATCTAAACAGTAGTAACTTCTGTTGGTGTTATAATATAAAGGAATGTGTTAGAATGATCTTGCCCTAAAAAGCTTTTTCTCTAATATGGTGGGATGACAAGCTGATAATGTAAAACAGCTTTCTTCTAAAGTCACAGCACCTTGAAACAATCTGGTTTGAAACAGCTGGCTTTTTTGGTAGATATACTTTCAACTTCCAGGATCCTGTTTACTTGTAGTATGTTTCTACTCAGCATAATTAAATTTTTGTAAACTAAAGATATTTTGAGAATAGAAGAGTTTTTAATCCTTATTAATAAAACAATAAGGTGGTCATTTTAAGCAAAGAGTATTTTTGGGTTTGTTTTGTTGGGTTTTTTTGTTTAGTTTGTTTTTTTTTAAGTAGCCCTATCTATAGATGCAGTAGCTTGTTACATGTACATGATGTACACCACCATTTTTCTGGAATCTTTGACCTGCAGCATACTGAAAGGCAACAGAAACTGCCTTTGTGTTTTCCCCCAAAGGCATTTACTCTTACCCTTCCGTAACCAGTTCAAAAGATGAAGAAGTGGAGGAAGGAGGGAGAGAAAAATGGTTTTATTTATCTTCTACTGTATTCTGTATGGTTTGGGTGATGAAAAAACAACGGTGTGTGCAGGTGTGGTTGGGTGAAAAATGGGGTATTAGAAATGTGTTATTGATTTACAAGGTGCTAGAGAGATGAGTAAAGAGTAGAGAATCAGGAGATAAATGAGGTAGGAATGCAGTTAACTTGATACCAGATGACTTGTGATAGAAGTCCTATGTTCAAGATGAAAGCCTAGATGGGGGAGACTACATTAGTGATGATGATATTGTCATTAATAATATTTATTTAAGAGAGAAGAACTGAGGATATGTTGCTTTCTTTGATTTGGAGGAGAAGATTGGAGTGTTGAAATATGTGTAAGAATGTGCACAGAATTGAGACTAATGCCCGGAGTGTTTGTGGAAAGAGGACAACGGCTGCTGCTGAGGGCAAATGTCATCATTCTGAATTCGGAATAGTTTGGCAAAAGAGGATTCTAACATCCATAGGTAGGAAGATAAGGTTAAAGCAGCATTCATTTAAGCCCAGCACTAAAACTGAGGCAAAGAGGTCAAGGTTTCAAAGCTGCCTAATAGCAACAGTCTGCACAGGTCCACACTGCAGATAGCAGTATATAACCATTGGTAATGATGTCTCCCTACAGTGCCTCTCAGGAAATCTTTTCTTAGCAGCTTTTTGTGAAACCCTGATTGTCTGGTCTTTCTTACTACTTTCACTGTACCTTCTTAGCAGCTTGGGATGGTTCTACCCTTCCTTCACATACAGATGTCCTCTTCTGCAGGACAGTGTGAGTCCTATGCCCAGTCATTGCTGCTTTTCATTCCTTGCAGTGGGCCCCAGCCGGTCCGGTTTCCAAATCTTTCTTGTTTGTCACATGGGTTCGTCCTTGAGAAGGTGGTTGATCACTGGAACAGCCTCCTCGGGGAAGTAGTCATGGCACCAAGCCCACCAGGGTTCAGGAGTGTCTGGATGACACTCTTGGTCATGCAGTTTATTTTTAGATCATCCTGTGAGGAGCAGGGAGTTGGATGTGATGATCCTTATGGGTTTCTTCCAACTCGAGATAATCTGTCTTTCTAAATGCAGCCCTTGTACTGCTTGTTTCACAGCCACTGAGTTATAAAACAGAAACAGTCATCAGACTGCTACCCAACTGCAGGGCATATTGACAAAGGTGTGTACAAGTAATTGAACTGCTGCTACCTTTTGATACATCATTCTCCCAGCATCTAGGGAACCAAGCTCCTTCCAAGGTTATAGGTTACAGTACTTCTCCAAAATTGTGAAGCAGTCTTCTGTTTTCTGGCCTGCATTATCCAATGAAATGGCAGGTAAGGACTCCCCTGAAGCATAAGTAGCCGTGTGCTCCCAAATACACAACAGACTGTAAGTCAAAAGGAGGAATAATTAGGAGAGATTTAAGCAGAACTTCAGTTCACTCCTTCTTGCTGTTGATATTAGGGAGGAAACAAGTCTATGGTAGGAATGTGAAAGAAAATGAAGTCTATTGCACTAGGGAAGATTAAGTTTTGCCAAACCATTTCTTGTAGTTATGGAAGGAACAGGAAGAGTTACTCATAAAATACGTATCACTTCAGCAACATTTAATGATTATGTACTTGGGTACTATCCTGACAAATGTGGAACAGTGGGTTACACTAATTCTGCATGGGATAGTATTTTAATCTCTGTAGGGATCTAAAAATTAATTTTGTTTTCATCTTCCTAAGCTGCTCTCCTACTTTTATTTTTTATCCTTTTATAACTGATACTTAATAAATGGTCAACATCCATTGCCTGCTTTCAACTTCTGCATTTATCCAAAATATAGAAGTGAGAGATGGCCATGACACAGAATTGCTGTCATTTAGCGTTATCATATTTACTTTAGATGAAATATTTGATGTATCAGGAGAACACTTTAAATCCCTGCTTAAGTCATGAGTATGTTCAAAACTTGTGACTCTGTCTTCTTAGTTTCTACGCTATTTGGTGTTGAGTTAGGAACATTTAGAATATTGTTTTCCTTTGTATTGCTATCTCTTTATGCAAGAAAAAGTAGTCCTTATTACTGTAGTCATCCCTGCTTAGGACCCACCATCCTATTTAAATTCAAGACTGATGAGATCTTCTACATAGTTGTTAAATAGCTGGGTCTCCCATTTTGTTATAAAGGGACTAAAAATACCCAAAGTGTTCCTCAGTTTAAGTTTCTGGGGTGAATAAGACAGCTGGAGAGCTTCTCAAGGTGGATCCTGTTTGAATCGCTGAGTTCCATGCTATTGCTAATGAAACGTGGTATTCTTGATATCCATTATCTCTAGTAGACACGAGGAGATACCCTCACATCCCTTTCTGTTGTCTTTCAGACACATTTCTCCATTCCTTTGTTGTGTTAATTTCAAAAGCAGTGGGAGTTTTAGCTTGGCCAGGAAATTGCTTCAGATCTTTTTCTTGTGAGCCTTCTGCTTTTAGTCTTGATACCAGAGGCATTTTTATTTATTTACTTATATTTAACCACATAAATTCAGACCTCTGGACATCTTAAATTGTTCATTTCCCCTGCAGGCATTCTGTCTAGGTGTTCTACTATTTCTTAACCACTTACCATACAACAGCATAGTAGTCTGCGTCCAGGCTTTCTGTGAAGTACTTCTGGGAGGCCAGTGGTCAAAGTGGGTTCTGCCACGACTCAGGCGACTTTTCGAGCAGTGCTTGAAGATCTGCTGTATTCTGGTTATCCTCCCCACATCTGTGTGCAGTCTCATCCATGCTTTCTGGATTGCACCACACAAATTGCATCACAAGAGCTGATGGGGGAGGCACACTGATAAAACACACAGTGTGGTGGGTTTTTTTGAGAACCTTCTGCTGTGCCTGACAGTAGCTAACTGCTACTAAACTACTAAATGCACTAAAAATGGTGTAATAATTGTATGGCCTGCAGGCCAACTCACTTGAAGAAAGCATGAGTTACTGTATGCATAGTGGGTGATGTTTGAGACACGAGCCTTCTACTTGATTTTCTGTAATTTGGTATCTACTGTGGACACATTTCTGTAGCTAAAAGGTACTGAAATGCTGAATATGAGAGGAGTTAGAATGTAGAACACTCCAGCTATGTGTATGACAAGGGGAACTCTCCTGTCTCACATGGCAGAGAGAAATTCAACCATGTAGGAGCTACTGTTATGAAAATAACAGGTTGTGTGCATTTTCTTCCTTTCTGCCATTTCTGTTGTTAGTCACTGGAAACACCTGATGCTTTAATTTCCTATAGAGTAGGAGCTGAAAAGGAACAGTTTTGTCATGTGTACATTTGTAAGAGAGGTCTGCTTGGGAGTATGTGCTGAAAAACCCAGTGTTCATAGTCTTGGCTTCTGTGCACACCTCCTAGCAATGTTTACTGGTAAGAACTCTGGTGCCAGTGGGGTTGTACCTCTTTATTTTTCCTCTCACACTTTTACATTTTTAATGTGCTGAGAAAGGTTTGAAAACAAGGTTTCAAGACTTAAGCATATTATATTGTTTTTCTTATTTGAACCATCATTCTTACTTTTCTTTGTACAGATAGACTGCTGTGGAAATAATCTTAGTGACTAGAAAGGAGAGAGCTACCAAACTAGGGAGTAAGTTCAAGTCCTCTTGGGAGAACAGAGCGCACTGTTGCTCTACACAGCAGGCAGCACCTGAGTTCAATAAAACATTGGCATGGAAAACTCCTCAGAATGTATGTGTGATGTGTTAATAAAAAAATTATCAGTGCATACAAAAATCCCAAATAGAGAGGAGGGTATCTTTACTGTTTTAGTTTCTTTTGATGTTTCTGCCATGGGTTCCCATCCACGGTATACTGTTCCTTTCTGTTAGTCATGTCTAATGCCACAGATACAAATGAGAAAAAAACAAGTTTATCTCTGGAAAAAGCCTGACTAAAACTCATAAAAGTCTGCCTGCTTTGTCAACAGCAGATGTGCTCTGCTCTTTTCTGTACGTTCACTGGCCCTTGAGGCTTTGATGAGCAGCAGTGATTAAAAACAGCCCTCAAGAAGGAAGGTTCATCTCCCACCATCACTGGAACATGTACCTGCTTGAACAGATCTGCTGTGGCTGAGAGCCAGAGCTCTGCACGAGGAAAACTCATAAATGAAAAGCGATGGAATGGAGTAAGGGAATAAATACACTTTTGAAACCCTGAGAATATTATAGAAAAAAAAGGAGTTTCAAAAGTAATGCATAAAAAATGCAAACTTGCAGATTCTTGTGGACAGCCTTTTTAAGTAATGCATTGAATCTGATATTGGTAATGTTTAGGTGATTTATTGAGAAAGTGTCTTTATGAATAAGAAAAAGTGTTTCAGTACTCTGCAAAGAGAAGTAACTTCACAACACTGTGAACAGTCATATGGTGACCAAGTCACACAACACTTACTTTGCTAAGAGGAAGCAGTATGAATTCATGTTGCTGAAAGGAGACAGGCCATTGGTTTAGATTCTGGGAGCGTTGTGTCACTTAATCCCCTCAGTGTAGCAAGCTTGCACCCACTTTGGCCAGTCAAGATGAGGTATAGGGATTTACTGCTGAGATGGAACAAGAGGCCAAGAGAGGAACAGGTGGTTACAGAGATACAAAACAGGCATGGAGCAAAATTAGTTTGCCCAGTCACAGGTTTAAATGTGCCATAGCGAATGGAGCTGGGAAAAGAAGATGGAGTTCCTGGGATGGATCCACAGAGTTTCAACCCAGACCATATTTAAATTACATGAGACAGGGAATGGGTATTCTGGCTGCTTATACCAAAACAAGGATTTTTTTCTCTTGCACCTGTAAATAGCCCAATTCTCAGCTTAGGAGATACGAGTCAACCAAAGGGGTAGAAACAGTGGTTCAAGGGCTACTCTGCCTCAAGGCTGGTAATGACTGGGATGTGTCCTGGGATGTGCTGTGTTTTATGTCTTTTTCAGTGACCTGAGGAGATGGCTGACCACTTGCTAATGAAGTTCCTAGGTGACAGGAAATGGAAGGGGGCAGTCAGCATGCTGTCATAGAGACACCTAGAATTTTTGAGGGAATGGGACCTCCTCATGGAATTGAATAAGCACCCATGTGAATTCCAGCCTCTCTGCAGGAAGAATCCTTGGCAATGATGCAGGGCTGGGGACTGACCAGTCTGAGCAGCAGATCTGTTGAAAATCAGTGGGGGCAGCTGGTATACAGCACTGTGGGATATATTAATAGGAGCAAAGTCACCTCCAAATAGGAGGTGGTGATTATTCCCGCTGCTCAGTACTTATTAGTCCACATGTAGATACTGTGCTTAGTTTTGGCACTCTGGGGAAATGAAAGACTGATAAATTCCTGTCCTTTCAGTGGAGAGTCACCAAGATGGTCAGGGCCTGGAGCACAGGTCCTGTGCAGGGAGGCTGACAGAGCTGGGCTTTCAGCATAGCTCTGGATGACTCAAGAGCAGCCTCTCGATACTGGCAGGGAGGGTACTGAGAGGATGGGCCCAGGCTTTTCACAGCAATGTGTGGTGGAAGGAAGGGAGACAAAGTCAGATGCTGAACCTTGGTGTAAGGTTGGATGCAAGGAGAAACTTACAAACTGACCAGAACAGGGTAAGTAAGGCATGGGACCAGGTTGCCTGAGGAGATTGTCACCTCCCTTGGAGATTTTCAAGAGCCATCTGTGTAAAGCCCTGAGCAACCTGGCCCCACCTCATGGCTGACCCTACTTTGAACTAGATTTTGGACTAGAGACCTTCTGAGGTTTCTTCCAGACTGAATTACCCTATGACGCCATTCCTGTAACAGCATAGCTTTTGAAGTAGGAATCATGAAATAGGGCAAGTTTCCCTGGCTTGACACATTTAGGTCACTCTATTACAGCATTCAATTTATTTCCACCTGCTATTTAGCATCACCATTGGTGTTAGCACAGTTCAGAAGATAACAAATACAAAGCTAATAGATTGGTTTGTGTTAATTTTTTTAAATGTGGGTTCAATATAATTTATCATACATTTGTGATGTATATATCCATATATATATATTTATATATCTCCATGTCTGCACACATTGCAGGCAGCTTGAATTCACGTTTTCACTTGTAGCTGATTTCTAGTTATCAGTACCAGGACTGTGTGTGGTGTTGTGCTAATGCAGTGTGTATCATTATTACAAGTCACGTAGTATGTTCAAGGCTCTGTACCGCCGTGGGCTTAATTCATGGTTCTCCTAATCCCCTGAGTACTAAATTCTAATCTTAGGATACTGTGGTGGACTTTTGATCTGGGTAAGTAAGGAACTACTTTAGTATAGTCAGGCTTGTTTAAAGGATTTAAAAATTATTTGATATGGTAAGATGAATATTCCTCAGTGGACAGTTGCCAGCACTGAAGACAGACTTGGGTTGCTGGGGACACACCTTTGAGGAATTGCACATCTGTTCAGGCAGCCAACAGGCACAGCAGTTTGTGCAGTGCTTTCTGGACTGTGCTTTGAAATCTTGTGGATGTTCTGAGAATTTCTCCTGGGACTGATGGAGGACTGCCAGAGACATTTGAGGAGCATCACTTGCTGCTGCATGTGAGGATACTGCAACCTCAAACAGGTCCAGCATGTTCCTGAAGAAATGGGACTCTGAGCTGCTCGGCTGGCCCAAGTGGACACACACCTTTTCAGCAGGTATGGGGCACCCCTTCACAAGCACTACCTGGCTTAGAGCACAGCTCCCCGTAGCAGCAGCCAGTGCAGGGCAGAGCCAGCTACCCTGCTGTGGGTAGTGGGCATGTGCCCTGCCATGGTGAGGATGTCCCACAGAGCACAGACTCCAGCAACATTGGGTCAACAACCGCTGTGACACCAGCAGCCTCAGCCTGAATGCAGCTCCACAGGGCTGGGGCTGAGGGATGCTGGGGACCTCTCACCAGGGCTTTTGTGCCTGGGAGGGTCTGTGTCACCAATTAGCAGAGCTGTGGGAGGATCTAAGTGGCTGTGCAGCATCCGGGATGACAAGGTCCACCAGACCTCCAGGACCCGTCAGGTATAAAAGCCTGAACCCCCGCCAGAGCTCTACTTAAGGAAGTACAGGTAGGGACTCATGGGTGGGAAAGCAGGACTCTCACTATGACAAAGGCTGGGAGCTGGTGGCTTCTAGGCCCAGAAGCGTGGCTTCTGCTCCCTCTGCAGATCTGCTAACAGGGAAGGGATTCACTGGCAGCAGACCAGGGGCTGCAAATTCCATACATGGCAGCTCCATACCTCAGGTGGTAGCACTGGGAGAAAGCAGCGAATGGCAGCAGTGGGAGACTCCATCTACTGACCCGGTCTGGTATCTGGCACACTAATGCAACGTGGGCAGGGTGAGCAAACAAGGGAAATTAAGGGTCTGCATACAGCTGCAGAGCTATGATCCAGTTCAGATCACAGAGATATGGTGAGATAACTCACATGACTGAAGCACTGCCATGGATGGATTCAAGCTCTTAAGGAGGTTTGGAACAGAAAGGTAAGGAAAGGGCGCTGCCCCATATGTTGGTAGCAGGGGTGCATGGAGCTGTCTGTGGGATGGATGAGGAGCTTGCTGAGAGCTTATGGGTCAGGATTAGCAGAAAGGACAACATGAGTGATGTTGTGGGTCCTGATCAGGAAGAAGTAGTCGCTGAGGTCTTCAGTGAACTGGAAGCAGCCTCATGTTTGTAGGGCCTGGTCCCTGGGGTTACTTTAGCCTCCAGAGGTTCCTTCCAGTATCAGATATGCTCTGTGATTCTGTCTTACACTGCCTTCTAGGTACCAGCAATGAAAACACCAGCCATGGGAGAGAAGCCCTAGAGAATTAAATAAGGAGATGAGTGTTGCTGCAGTTGAAGGAAGACACTTCGATGATTTATTTCATTGTACAAGGACCAAGAAGGATGGATATCTGCAGCTTGGCCATGCCTCATCTGCCACATTCTGCCCCTTTTAATGGGGATAGTAGTGTTTTGGCTACTGCAATGTGCCTAGCTGCTTATAGCAGAGAGGGCAGGTTAGACCTTTACTGCCATAGGAAGACAAAATTTTAGCCCATGCATCTTGAACAGAAACACTACATTACCTTCTCCCTGGTGCTCTTTTTTATGCCTCTAAACTGGACAAATCAAAGAGCCTGATAGCAGAGCTGCTCTGCTGTCAAGAATTGGAGATAAAAGGCTGATAGAGCAGGCTCTACCTCATTGCAAAAAAGTTTTATTTAAACTCATGGTTTGTTTCTTCACCTAGTTCCCTCTTATAGTGCTTGAGACTCCCAAGAGTTAGTTATGTTCACGTGTTTTATTAAGCAGACATAGTACCATAACCAGGACTGTTTCCATTAATATGGTACTCCATAGGGATAAGTCTGTGTCCCTTCCTCATCACAAATCTTATCTACTGAAGAAAAAAAAAAAAAAAAAAAAACAAACCAAACACCCGTCCCCTGTGTTATGTATGTAATAGTTATTGGCAGTGTTTTAGCTTTCCTTCCCACAAGGATGGCTTAAGGTTTCTGTTAGGATGTGGGAGATGCCAGTGTGTGTGATGTGAATAGCAGAAATCACGTCAAGCACAGGAGTTCATGACTGGATTAGCATTTGTTGGGGAGAGAGGCTGAGATCAAAGAACAGAAAAGTGGTTTTACTGGGAAGATGTCCTGTACAAGAGAGACAGACTTCCTGTAGTAGTGGCCAGAAATGGGTGCCTAGGGGAGAATAAGAACAGGATAAAAATATATATAGTAACTCCCCCAGACATCACTGTTGCTATGAGCTATTTCCAGTCCAGAGGATTTCCTGAGGTTGTTGTGGTTTAACTGTTTAATAACTTGCAATGGATCTCTCTTCCAAGTCCAGCCTTCCTTTCAACCCACAACAGCTACACATGCAGGGTGCTTCCTGGCAAGCAGCTACTGTGTGAACTGCCTCTGATGATGTGTTTCTGAATCCAATTCCTACCGCTTTCATTTGACCATCTCTAATTCTGGTGGTAGATGACATGCTGAAAGGTCAGCCCTTGCCCACCCTCCTCATGCTACTTAGACTTTCACAATACTGCTTCAGTTATCTCTATTTCTGGATTCTTTTGAAAACTATAAAGAAGTTATTCCATGTCTTTCAAAGATGACAGCAAGGATAATCACACTTTTCCAGTTCTGCTGTTTCATTTTGACACGAGGAGACTGGCACTGTTCTCAGTTTTGGCATGGTGATGGTTCTTCATTCCCTCTGATAATTCCTACCACTGTTTTTTCTTCTTTGAGCACTGAGCTGCTCTGTAAATGAAAACATCTACCAAAATGTCAATCTTGCTCATGAAGGATCAGTCAGTTGAGAGAGTAAGAAAAAATCCCTAGCTATGGGAGAACTCTTAATTCCTCCAGAAGGGATTGCAATCCTTTGCCTTACCCAAGTAAAGTTTACAATGGCAGAAAACAGGAGGAGAAGAGACAGTACCTGCTTAAACCTTTGTTTCCTTTAAGTGTTGGTTGCTTTTTGCCTCAAACAGCTGAGCCTTCTTGCTTAGGATCATGAACACTGTACTGGCCCCAGTGTAACAGAAGTAGTAGGTGAGCCAACACTTCTATTATCCAAACCCAGGGAAGAATTTCTTCAGCTGAAAATGTTCTGTTTCCCTTTACCCTGTCTTAATTTACTTCAACCTATTAAATACTCCCAAATTTCTCAGTAGCTCTATTACCTTGCTTACATGTAAATTTTTACAAAATATTGCATGTCAAAGTTTACTTAGGCCTTGAAAAGTATCTACCACAACAGCTGCATTTGCCACTTGACTATCAGCCTGGAATTTTTTGTAGGTAACTGCTTCTTTCTATGTTTTCTTCTATTAAAAGATGAATTGATCAGTTTTGCAAACCAACCTCTGCACACATCAAAATCAGTATGACAGGTTTTTTTTCAGTGGGATGAGAAAACTGTCCCAATTCAATCTGTATTTCACTGAAACAGTGGTCTGGTTTTTGTACCTGAGGCAAGGGTGTATGTTTCTTGGTTGTATGACTAGTGTAGTATTTAATGAACTTAGTAGCTGATAATTAGCTAGCAGCACATATAGATTGACCATAATACTGTGTTAGTCTGCTACTAAACAATCAAAAGAAAAACTGTGTAGGCTTGCAACACTTTTAGAGAAAGGATCTCACTGGTAGTGCCGTTCTGTTGGCAGGAGCTCCCAGTGCTTCACTTACAAACAAGCAGACTTTTTTTGTGGCTGACTTCAAAATTTACGGTCAGCCCTGCAACATCTGATTCTTTAACTTGGTTTCACTTAGCCTGTGGTGCTTTTGTCTGTTTATGCATCTCTCTCTGTTCCATGTTGCTTTGGCATTTAATATAAGTAAGATGAGCTTTGTAGTCCTGATTTTAATTTTTCCTAAATAAATACACATTTCTAGAGGTTCTTCAGAAACGATTGCGTGAATGACTTTAGAGATAACTGACTGGGACCAACGATGAAAAAGGGGCCAAATCCTGCCCCCTCCCTGCATTTCATGTTACTGTGAACAATGCCTCAACATGTCTCTGATTCTGTTGGGTAAAATGATGTCATGCTGGGGTTTTTTTGGTTACAATGGTACAGATGTGCACATCAGACTTGGAGAGAAGACTTGAAACCCTCATGTGTAATCAATGACAGAAGGACTGACTCATAATGGTTCAAAATGATTTGGTAGTTTCTCGAAGGTTGAATAGTTATTTTTGCATTGGGAGACCCTGTGGCTTATGGTGAAAGAGATCCTAGAAGCTAACTGATGGTGGCCTGATGGGGGGAGGTGAGCAGCTGCACCCCAGTGTGGGGTGTCCCACTCACAGCTGCTGTCCTGAAATGGTGGCAGAAGGTCTCTCCCAAACAAGGGATATGTGCCAAAGAACATGTGTCTGCACCTTGTCCCTTCCTTACTTGAACAACAGCTCATGGCCCTTTGGGTTGGGCTCTGGCCAGGTGCAGGCAGAGGTGCTGGGCTGTTAGCACTGCACTGAGCAACTGTTCCCTGTCTCCTTAGGGGAAAGAGGCTCTGGGCCAGGCAGAAACCTCCTCCTGCAGGCTGGATGTGGCCTGCAGCCCCCAGCTGGTCTGTGCTGAACTAGCCCATCCACACTGTAACTGTGCTGAAAATCATCTGCTTGTGCAAGATTTATATCTTTTAATTAGCATGGTTTGATGTGTGGTGTGTGGGTACCAATGAGCACAGTTCCTGCTTCTGTTTTGAACCTCTGTATCCATAAATCCAAGACTGTCAACGTATTAGGTTTGGCACTGTTTCCAAAGTGTTGCTTTATATTCATGTTGATGCTGTACAAGTATTGAATCATTTTTTAAATCTAGGAAATTAATGTTATTGTTGTGAGCAACAAATAGGCCGTTCAAAAAGGCTAAGGCTGAATTATCAGTCTGGCCAGTGGGCGTTAACAGGAACTGCTTTCTTTGTTATTTTAATCCAGTGAAATTGCTGATAAGGAGCTTTGAGTTGGGAGAAGAAAGAACAAGTTTAGTGCCTCCCCTTTATAGGCAGGCATCCTCTCTGCACCATGCATTATGGATCATAATAAATAGTTTAAAAGCATAATATGCAAACAAGACAAAATATCCTATCAACTGATAATTTTGATTGCAGTGCAGCCATTTAAAACTCTGATACTTTCAGGAAAGGATAAACGTAGATACTACAAAATCAGGAAATGATAAATGTAGATGCTACGAAATCTGTATGAATAAAGGAAGTATACGGCAAGTCATGATGGCTCTAAATAGATATAAAGTATGGGAATTAATTTGAATGGTGCTGGGTAGAACAAGTGCTGAGGGAGGTGTGGAAGGGAGCTGGAGAGAATATAAATTCCTGGCTACTCCTGGAAGAAGCTGATGAAAGAAGGATTATTTAAAATAATTTAAATATTGACTTGTGCTCTGGGTAATTTCCATGTTACTTAGTGGAAGTTGCTTTTTACCCAGATTTTAGTCAAATCCACGCACATTGTTATGCTGAAGAAAGATTATTTTCTCAAAGACAATGTTTACAGTTTGCAAGATGATCAAACAGATGGTTTAAATTTGTTCTGATACTCTGTGTTTTTTCACAGTCTCTTTGTAAGTTAAATAAACTTGAAAATGATCTGTCTAGAACAGTGTAATTTCCCAGATGAGATAGCTGCTTGAGGACATGCCTGTTTTCTCTTTCCAAAAAGATAATCCTCATCTTCAGTAAATAGCAATGACTGTGGTTCCCTGCTCTGCCAGGACTTTTGCTTCTCTCTCCACTCTTCAGAATGACCCCATGACCTCACTGCCTCCTACTGTAGCTTCTAAAAGAGAGGTTCTTCATCATCTATTGTCTATGGACATTGTCCATGTCGTTTTTTGTTCCTTGTTCTGTTCCTGTTAGTCATCCCGTTAGGATGGATCCTGTCTTGCATGACCAGAGAGAGCTAGAAAAAAGCAGGGCAGCATGGAAGAGATGATATTCCCAGTCTGCCAGAAGTGATATTCCCAGTGTGCAGCTATTCAGAAATGCAGACATTTCCTCCAACTGTTCAAAGGCTCTTTTTCCTTGCTGGCAAAGCACCCGCTGCAGCCCACAAACGATAGCCATGTGGGTCGTCTCCCAGAGGACTGCGTGTCACTGTTTGTGCTGGGTGCTACAGGCTGACACTGGTTTCTGAACCAGCTCAGGTTTCTCAGACTGGCTGGTGTCTGTCCTCAGCAGCACGCAGAGCTGCCATAGCCCCTGGTTTGCCTCTTATGCAGTGAATACAGTTAACAAGGATCTTTTGATGTGCTCATGGAAGCCTTGATTAATGGAGCAGTCCCAGAAGACTTATTTGTGCATGACAAAACAGTGGGGGGAAAAATGATTTTTAGTTCTCTCCCTCTCCCCATCTTGGGACAGGGCTGCAAATTCAGCTCGATTTGCTGTGCGGATTGCTGGTGCCCTTTTAATGGTGTAAGTGTTGTCATTGTGAAGGACGAGATTTACTGGATTTACCTCAGCAAAGAGTTTGATGGGGTGCTGGACTAATTCCTTTCCATATTTAATTTAAGCAGAGTGGAACTAGATTGTAATTGGACACCTCTGAACTCCTCTTCATGGCTGTGGTCTTTAAATCATTGTTAGTACAACCGAATAGTCCTTCAAACCAATGTAAAGACCAGCCAAGAATATTAATCTAGTGGCTCTTTTATCTGGCATAGAAATGCAGCGTCAGAAAGGAGTGTGACTACACAGAACCTGAAACTTCCCCTTTCCTTCCTCTCCATGTATTTTATGTCTTCTTTCCGAGGAAAGGGAAAACAAACTGGTGAAGAGATCTGTCTTTTTTTTTTTTTCTTATTCCTCTCCACACTTTATTTTCCTTTTTTGACTAAATCAGAATCTTTGTTCTTTTTTGATACATATTCTGACAGTCTTGGGGGATCCTAGTGAAAAGTAGAATTAAATACTACTGTAATAGAAATCTCTTTGCCCCTTTTAGCAGCTGCAGAACAGACAAAACGGTGGACCATGTATTTGCCCCTCTTCCTGCTTTAGGAAAGGCCTCAGCAATCAGGTCCTCCTGAGCCAGGGTAGTTTGAGTGGTCAGTTGCAATGAGATCAGAATTACAGCTCACAACTGGCGTAAGCCCACGGCAGATTTACTAATCCCACGCTAAATTACAATTTGCTATGAGCTCTGTGCGAAACCCATGGCAGTGCACACAACATGGTGGATTGGAAAAGTTAGTAGGCAAATTTTTAATGAATTTTTTTCATTTTTAGGATAGTGTTTGCAGTCAGAAGATCAGGGTACATTCTTTGCAAGCATTTTTTTTTTAAATTACGTACTTTTTATGAACTTGTGTAACCATGTTTGTGCATCCCTGAATTCAGGTTCTGCAAGCAGGTTTGGACATACTACTGTCTGCTCATGGAGACAGAGAGGCCTCCTTGCATTCATAGGGCTTGGGAGTGCTGCTAGGCAAAGGAAATACTGGGTTATAAACCATCTCCTTTAGGTTTTTATCCCGGTGTATTTTTCTGTCTCCCTGAACGACCAACAAAGCTGATCTTTCAGGTGCCATAGATGATGTAAACAATATGCAACTCATCTTGGAGATTTCCCTGTTACGCTAAGGCTGGATTTCCACATGGCAAAGCATGTTTTCCATTCGCAAGCACAGTTCTATCCCCCACATATATAGAGGAAAGCTACCCAGTGAAATTGTCATCTGCTCCAGAGAGGGAATGGAAACAAATACATTCAAATTTAAATCACAGAAGCACAGACTCTTACTCCCGTGTTTACAAACGACTGAGGAATCCGCCTAGTGTGTTCAAGGGCTTATATAGGGGTGCAGATTAACATGGATTTTAATGAAAAACCTCTCAGGAATGGACATTTTGACTTCCCCTCCCCAGCCTCCAGGTAAATAAAAGTTCATGAGCTCGCGGTGTGGTTAGTCTGGAGCGGGTTTGGTGCAGGTTTGGCACTGCCGGGGGTCTCTGAAGAGCAGCGGGGCTTTATGCGAGCTAAGGGAAGGCCGATCAGGGCACACCACAGCAAGGGCAGGGCTGGAGGGGAAAGGGGGGGAAAAAACCCAGAAAGAAGCGTGAGCTGTGGCGTGAAGGGCGGGCAGCGTGTGGTACAAAGGCGAGTTTGAGGTAAAACCCCGAACTCCTGGGTAAAAGCTGCTCAGGCCGTTCGGCGGCTGCTCACACCGCCCTGGGGGCGGCTGTTTCAGAGGGCTGCGGCCAACACCGGCGCTGGCCGGGGAGGCAGCAGGGCCGNCCGCTGAAGCTGCTGAGCCACCCAGTACCCAGCACACTGCGTTAAAAGTTAATGGCTCTGGTGTGCAGAGCTGTTCTGCTTACCTCTGCTTTCCTTAAGGAGAGGAGGAGTGTGAAGTGAGGGGTGTTTGTTTCCAGTTTGCTTCTTCAGAAAGCGAATATATTCAAAGCAGATTGGAAAAACATAACCTTGAATGAGAATTTATACACACACACACACGGGGAATTTGCAGGTAAATTGGTTCATCACAAACCACAAAGAGGTTATCCAGTGGAGCTGTCACATCACCATTTGGCATTATATCATCCAAGCACATGATTTCCATGCAAAACAAAGAAATCAACCCCCCCAAAACTGTCACTTTACATTCATTCTAGTTGCCCTTTGAAGTAGAAGCTTTTTTTGTACTTTTTTTCCCCCCTCCAGTTTACTATTTTATTTTTCTCCTTGTCCTCCTCTATTTTCTGTAATACCATAGGGGAAAAACAGTCTAAAGCTTACGTGACTTTCTGAGGGCTTCTTTTCACACTAGAAAGAAAACCTATTACGTACAGTATTTCCTAAGAAAATACTACGAGCAGCTGTGTTTCAGGAAACGAGCAGCCCAATCGGATCTTGCAAAGAGCTCGTCCATTCTTCAGATTGCCCTGCCCACTGTGGCTGAGACATCAGCTCTATCACAGAAATACACGGCTTGGTTTTAGCAGGGACCCGACCTTCCCGCTGTACAGACGCTGCTCAGGACAGCGCTCCTCAGTGCCGATGATAGTGTTTGGTGACACGAGTGATTGAGATATCAAGGAAGTGCCATGAAAATGCTCCAGCATCTGGGAAAGACACCCTGTGGTTCAAGACTTACAGAGCAAACCTTATGCAGCTCTTTGGAATGGTGAAAGATGTACACATAAATGTTTACGTGAGGGTGAGGGGTTCAGTTCTGGTGATGTGGCTGAAAGATAATGTACCTCCCCCAGCCTGAGTGTGGCCAGCCTTGTAGGAAGTGAGAGACAGCCCACATTTACACATGAAGGAGTGAAACTAGCCATGTGAAGGCCCTGAGCAGGACACAATTTCTCTGTGCCAGTGGTGTGGCCGAATGTACTCTCTGGAAGCTTGCTGATCATTTTTGTATCTGTAAATACTCACATGAATGGGATATCGGGGAGAGAGAAGAGCTAATTACCCTGACTTCATCTTTGCCCAATTTCCTCCCTGGTTAAATAGGGTTGACACACGCCTTGCATGGAAATTAAAGCTACTTTGTTATGGAAAGTTGTAATTAGTGCTGATCATCTAGTTCTGTAGAGGCTCCAGTCAGCTTGGTGGTAGCTCCAAAGAGCCCAGTGGCTGTTTGATTCTACATGAATGGCAGAACCCTGCATATCCTGATAAATCTGACAGGCCTTTTAGCTGGTAAGAAAACCCCCAACAATGGCTAGATGTTTAGCTATTTAAAAAGCAATGCCCAGACATTAGTCACTTCCTATTCCTTAGCTGTCAGAAGTGGTTTTGAGAAGGCAACATTTTTATATTAGTGGTTCTACCTTTCTGGCCTACAGCACTGCATAAAAGGAAAATGAAAATATGGGTGGGGGTGTTCTTTCTTTTTTTGTGTGTAAAGGAATCATTAGAGTCAGTGCTGGGCTTGCCCATGATGGCAGGCAGGGATGGAATGGAGCTGAACCCAGGCGCTGTACATGCCATGGGGCTGTATTCCTCACTCCTTTGACACCTGTGTTCTGGAAGCTGCGTTCCAGCACTGTGACAGTCTTTTCATGAAGGACCTCTCAAATTCTGGTCTCTGGTAAGGTTGTGACCCAGGAAGAAGATCAGTTTCTCATTTAAAGCTTCCCAGGTTAAGCTTAGCTTGTCTCTGCCCCAGATACGTGGGCACAGCAGAGCTCTGGTGTGCAGCACTCATCAGGGAGTCCTACAGAGACAGGATTCCTCACTTCTTTTGGACTTAGTGCTGGCTTTCTTCTTTTTTGTTTTCTTAACAGCAGGTATAAGGGGGATTGCTTAAATTGGTCTGCCTTTCAGACAAACATTTAGCACAAGAACACCTGCACAATGTCATTCTTTAAAAGATGCCTGGAGTCTTCTGTTTCCTAGTACTGGCTGCATCACAATTTGACTGTTAGCAGGGAAGACACCTGTACTGTGTGCAAAGCTTGGGAAAGAGAGGAAAGATGAGAGGACCTACAAAACTGACAGCACTCACAAACTGCAACTGTCCTTGTATCTCCAATACTTGAAAGCCAAGGTCTGGGCTCAAGTGTGTCAGCAACAGCCTCATAACAACCAAATACTGAGGGTGTACCACTTCTGTGTTCAGTGTGCTACTGCACAGGTAGCAGCAGTGTTCCTTTTGTTATAGCACAGTGCTGGTGACACTAGGGCACTGCTCTGATGTGACCTCCTCTGTCATTTTCAGAACTGCTGCTTAGCAGAATCTGACTCCCTGTTCCACAGTGAGTGTGTCTGTTGTTCCCAGGCACATGACCTTGTATTTGTATGCATTGATTCTCAATCAAATTTGAATTGCTTCTGTCCACCTCTGGCTTTGAGCAAGATGAATGCACAGGATAGGACTAATGCTCATTGATTTTTAAAAATAAAAAGAAAAAAAAAAAAAAGGAAAGAAAAAGCAAAAGAAAAATCACTTTTAAATTAGATTGCAGTGGCTCCTGAACTCACTGGGAGCAAAATCCACTTTATGAATCCAGCTCCAGTGGAATGGACACTTTGGAGTGCTCCTTTGCATCAATTCTATCTTCTCAGTATAAAAGTCAGGAAAGTAAGCAGGAGTTGTTTTCAGCTCCCATGCAGAAAGACAAGGAATGCAATCTCTTTCTAATTTTCCTTCTGAGTATGTTATCCCGTTCAAGATGTGAAGCCAACTTAGAACAAAGCAATTTCATTTCTCAAACAGATCAGAACGAAGAGGACCATCAGAGACTGTAAAGTATCAAGTGAGACATATCAAGTATCAAATAGAACATAGGCTCCCCCACCTCCTGTGTGCTCAGCCCTCTATTCCTGTCAAAGTGAAATGGGATAGTGTCGAAACACTGAAATAGTGACCCTTTAAGCCCCAAACTGTGTCCTGACGAGACTGATCTCTACACCTCAGAGAGACATGTGAGTCCTCCTCAGCATGCCAGGGCTCAAGATTAAGGTGAAGCCTGGTGTAATTGTAATATCAGCCGCTGTTTCCTTAAGGAATACAATTCTGGGCTGTCTTGTTAAGGAACAAGAAGGCTGGTTGTAACATTACTCTTTAATGAAGTTCAAGGGTGATAAAGGGCAATAGGGATGGGATGACAACAAGAAATAGCATGAGAAGCAGACGTGGCCTCCCGTGATAACTGGGAGGGAACTTGTAGGAGCACAAAAATGTTCATGTTAGACCAATCTTTTTGTCAGACTGCGGAAGAGCTGTTTACTTGCTCTGCTGATTGCCTCTGGCCAATTTTAATCTTGAGAGTATGCCTGCCTTGTTCTCTGCTTTGATCTCTTTCCTTCTGAGTCAAAACACAAAGATGTTATTAAGATAAATTAGTAAAGACAGCTCAGGAACTGGGTGGGAAATGCAGATCATCATCTCCCCTGGAGATAAAGTAATCCCCATGCTCAATCAATTCAGAGTATGTAACGGGCCCTGAACAACTCCTTTGAAACATGGGAAAACAATGGTGCTCTATGGATTGATTGTATTTGGCCTAATTATAGAAGACCTTTGAATGGGAGTACTTAGAAATAAATTGGAGAGAGTGCTAGAAATACACAGTGCTGTACAGGCTAGCATGGGCTGAGTACCCTGTATGCTATAATATTAAATATCCTCTCTCTGTGCAGGCCTGGCTTCATTAATTGTCATAAACAAAGGAGAGAACGTGTTCTGGGAAAAAAATGCTATATAAACCCTAGTAAAGAAAAACACATGGCAGTGTCTGAATCAGGCACTGTTTCCATTTGAGAGAAGCCCTTAGGAATTGTTTAGGTTTGAGTAAAATGAATGAAAGTTGCAGTTTGTGCTTTTTGTGCTTTCAGTGCCTCTGTGCTGAGATAATAGACCTGTTTGAGAGCACATAAATTAAGCTGGTTAACTTGAGCAATTGGAGATGACAAATACCTTAAAAAGAGAAGATAAGGTCAGGAGTTATTCTGAAGAGAGAGAGGAATAATAGCATCAGGGTATTTAAAAGATTCAGATAATAATTTCACTAAGAAAACTGACTTAGACTCAGCCTATAACTATAATGCAAACCACTCATATAACAACTACACTCCTCAGTAGTTTCTGCTTCTAGAATATTGACTAATACAATCACCTATTGACATAATTTCTCCTAAATGGTACAGTAAAGAATGCTTTACACATTGCCTTTTTACAAAGATCACTGTAAATCTGAAATATAATTAATGTATGGTTGCTGTGATTTTTATAATTTATGAAAGTTCATGAACATTTAATGATGCCTGTAGACCTAAAGTGCATATCGCAGAAGCAGCATAAAGCACCAGGGTACAGTGCAGGAAATAGGATGGGGTAGTATTTCAGTGCTTACAGCAATGTTTGTAACTTTGCATTGAGCCTACCAGGGAGTCCAACTCTGTTAAACAAAAATTTGTGAGGTTTTTTGGGGGTTGTGTTTGGTTTTTTTCCTGGGATTACTCCGAGACTCCACTTTGACTTGCAGGCCTGATGAGGAGTTTCTTTTCAAGTATTGGTGGGTAGAAAACCTAAGCATCTTTTGACAAGCTTCTGCCTAGAAAACTTGTACAGTAGGGAAGGATGAGGAGTAACTGCGAATATAGGCATCTCTGTATTTTTGTTTTAGAGCAAAATAGAAATAACAGTATGTTTGGGGGCAGGAGGAACCAAGAATTTGAGAAAATCCTCCCTCGAGAATTAAATTGGACATGTTTGTGACTCTGAATTTTCAGTTAAACACAGCTGAATTTTTGTCGGCTTCAAAGTTCTGTTCAGTCTGGTCTAAAATGAAGAGTAAAGGACATGTTTCTGAGGCACAGGAGTTTTTCTAAGAGTGTCATAGGGAGCTGCACAGCAGGAGCTGTTTTGAAGCTGGCAAGGTCAGGACTGAGGAAAGAAAAATAAAGGGGGAATGGCATGAAGTATTTTGATTTTTTTTCTGCTTCCTTTTTTTTTGTTGTTCTAGGCTTCTCCCAGAAGAATGCTGATGAAAAGCACAGCATCTCAATGCTCACTTCCAGAGTGTGATTGTGTTGCAGTTGAAAATGGGATTAGGGAAGGTAGGGCAGCTTCTTTCTTGCAGCCATACACACAGTGTTTGCTTCAGGTGACATTCACTGGAATCTAGCATTCTGGGCTGATGCAGCATTTCAGTGCAAGTTAAAAGCGTCCATGTCAGAAATGGCAAAATTGGCTTGGAGGTGCCTTTTGTGGATAATAAAATAGCAGCGTGCATTTAAATGGCACATTTTTTCTGTTGCTGTTGAACTGCTTTGGCATAACATCTTAAGGGACAATACTGCCTCAATTTATTAGAATAAACATCAGCCCCATGTCACAGATTACCAGTGACTTCCTCAAGGTCATACAAGGAACTGCTGAAGAACCAGGAACAGAACCCAATTAAACTGGCTTCTAGGTCTAGGGACCCATTTATGGCTCATTATTAAGCCAGGTCCTGCTGCTCTGGGAAGAGAAAGAATTGTTTCCCTGTGTGCCCTTGCCAGGGCTAAAGTACATGGAAAAGCCAGTCACCAGCAAAAGAAACCTAAGCTTTTTCCCCTTTAAAGCCAGCTGACTTCAAGGTAGGAAGGAAACAGTAGAGTCACCAATTAGCACAGCTGGGTTGGGATAGATACAGCTGTTAGTAATAATTACAGTAAGTTAATTACATCCAAGTGAGACTGAAGTGACTGCAAAGAAGAGGCTAGTTGACCCAAGTTCCCTTCTCTGGCTGTGACTACATGATAGAGCTTTTCAGGGATGAACTACACTTGCAGGTGGTCATGCACCCAAACTTTGTGTAGCTCTGTAGCTCAGTATTTACTGTATTCATGGTAACACACATTGCTGTTGTTTGTAACAGGACAGAGGTTTTGCAAGAGCTCTGCAGGGCCTCAGGACTTAAGGTTTTGTCAGGGCTTGTCTTGACCTGCCTGGGGCTTTGCTTTAGCTTGTTTAGCTGCAACAGCTATTTCCTAATGAACAGGTGACTCTTACACAATTTGTTCTGCTTTTGCTTAGCTCTCTAAATTGTGTGATATAACCATAATTTTTACTTAGCTGAGAGTAAGAAGTAATTATTTTATGTGGAATGAAAAATGCAGGACTCCACCAAAATAATGTGGCATAAAGGACAATAAATGTGGTATTATGGCAGAGGCCTCAAAAGGAAAGCTACTGCATGCACTGCAGAGGACTACGGATCTGAGGTATCAATAGAGGGCTATAAACAACACATCAGTGTTCAGTTGACTAATAGTTAAATAAAGGCTGACCTGACAATTGGGTAAAACTGGTTTTAGGAGTCCAAAAGATAAAATATCCAGTGTATATAAAATCTTACATATGGTGTGAGGCCAGTCACCTTAGGATCCAGGGGGGCACTGACAAGGTCAGTATAAAGCAGAGAAGGGATAGGTACTAAGAGGTATGTTTTACAGTTTCACCTTTATCATTATTGAGACTTACTAGCATTCTTCTCCCCCCCCGATAATTAGGTCAAGATTAATAATTCAGTGATTGCAAGGTAAAAATTCAGTGACAGTAACAATTACTTTAGCTCATAAATTGTGGGGTTTTTGCCATACCAGGACTTTTCAACAAAGTGCATCCAAATGTCTTTTTAAAAAGATTTTCATCACACATTGAGAATACTGAGTGAGAAGCTGTGGTGGTGAAAAAGCTCAGAAATTCCCTACAGTCAATGCTACATGTTTTCCTTAGCCACTTGTTTACAAGCAAATGAATTGCTTATTTGATCTGTAGGAGGTGAAACAAAGTAATAAAGTTCCGAAAAGGCATCCCTATGATTTAGCTGTTTTCAGTTAAATATGTTTCTTTTACTCAGGATGTTTGCTATCAGTACTTCAAGCTTTGGGAAAAGTTGTTTACATCACTTGTTTTTGGGGGAAAGGAAGGTGAATGGATCACTGGTTATTAAGAGAAAAGCTGAGTTGTTTGTTATTGATTCATCTATTGCACACAGCAAATATTTCATTCAGTTATTTCATGAAGCAAAAGCTTTTTGTTTTGTTTTGCCTTCTAACATCAGTAAAACTTGCAATAAAACAAGATTTATTGTTATTTTAAGGATATTGTTTGAATCATACGCTTTTAAAATGAGGTTTGGCACATGTACTGTGGCTTTATTTTCCCTAAGCAAGTATGAATATATACCTTATCGTAAAACAAGCCTCTAGTTAAAAAATGTTTTTATATATAATTTACAACAATCTGGTGGATTTATTGGAATATGAATATGCTCTAATTTTCTAGTTCAGTTTAAATGTACTCCTTGAAAAATCTTCTAGTACATCAGTCAAATTTGCTGATAGTGAAATTTTCCTTTGATGAATTTTAATGACAAATTTGATTAATATAAAGAGATCTCCATAACTGAAACTTTCCTTCTAATTCTCATAGTGCAGCTGTTGGCTATCAACTAATTTCCTGTTAAGCTACAGCATGAAAATGGTATCACTGTGAAGTAAGCATTCTGAATACCTGAATACTCTGAGAAGTAGAATAGTGGATTGATTTCTGATGTCAAACTTGCAAAGGTCTTGTAATGTGAGATTTTTTTTCCACATCAAATATTCCCCTTGCAAGCATCTTGGGTTTTGAGCTGCAGCTCAGATTTCTTCCCTGAATTGTGATACTTGGCTTGCAACTTTGTCCTGCAGTACTGGGACTTTGTCCCAGAAAGTAGGGCAAGCAGTGATGGGAGATTCGGATTTACCAACAGCACATGACTTATTTGCAAATTGCAGGATTGGGTAAATTAGCTTAAAAGCCCATGAAGATTTAGAAACAAGGTGAGACAATGACCAGCCATCCTCATTAGCTATTGCCGATGCTGCATAGCAAAATTTCCTTACGGACTGTGTAATGGCAGGTTGTACCAAAGTACTGGCATGAAGTGACCAGTGTCTTTGCCTGCTTCTGCTCTGCTTGTCTGATTGCCTGTGGAAATGGAGTTTATAAGCTCTCACCTGACTCCTGTGTGCTGCCAAGTGGCCTACAGAATGTTGCTAGAAATGAGGACATCATTTGAGGAGTTTCAGTTTATATTTCTCTCTCTCACCCTGCTGCCCTGAAGTTTTATGTGGCCTGCAAACATCTTTGTGTGTGAAGAATATCTGTATAACATCTGGCATCTTGCTGAATGCAGAGGAAAAAATACAAGCCCTTTACTGCTAAGCAGATAAACAACTTCATAGTAAAGTAATTATGCTGAACATCCATGTGCGTACTGTTGAAAAGAACTTCTGTATACTCCACATCTCAGCAATAACATTAAATTATTTCTGGATTTGTTTGCTGTACTTCCTATTTACTACAAGAACTTACAGATGAGCAAATAATTATATAAAATGTGATTTAATACAAGTATTGAAGCTATGCACAAGTTAAGAAAAAGTAGTTGAAGTGCTTTTTATTATCTTCCCTGCTGTTCTTGATGACATACTCTGTTGGATTACACCTCCCTCCCTCCCTCAAGCAGTGTCTGCCATAGTGTCATCCCTCGTTCTTGCTGAGCCACAGAACAATTGTGTTGGTCAGACAGGAGCTCTATCTCCCTAAAGGCCTGCCCACACTTGAGCCTCACGTCACACAGTCAAAGCAACTTCCTCCAGCGTAATTGGTACTCATCGTAATAGCAGCTGCCCTGTGACTCACTCGAACCGTGCTTGACAGCAACTCTCAGGGCTCTCGAAGCAGCCCTTACCTGGAGGCTATAAAAAACCTCATCGGATCCTCTAGCCTGCTGCATAGTATTTTAGGGCAGATACAGCTGCTGTGAGGTGTGCACAGGATGGGGGCTGCAGTACATAACCATCCCAAATAGGAGCGTTGCTTTGACCTAATAGAAAATCAGAGCAAAACCAACTGAGCTTCTTGTTGCTGTGTAAAAGTTGGCATTGGCGTTGTCTGAATCCCTTCTTCTACCAGCTGACTTAGCTCTCTAGATTCCCGTTTCCCTTCCTCCTGTCCGTGCCCCTCCCTCTGCCATTGTTAATATAAACAACGTCTATCCTGGCTCTTGTCAGTGATAGCAAGAGAAGAGAGCTGTTCTTTTGGCAGAGACCAGATGCAGCAGGACTAAGAAAAAAGAGAAGGCTACTGTTTTGTTCTGAGTGTCCCATGACAGCCTAGAATTGACTAAATTGTTGCCTGCTGCTTGCTGTATGCATCTGTCTGGACGTATGTCTGGATAAAATTTTTTCTGGTCTGCCTTGAAAATGACAAAGGCTGGCAGCTTGTCTTGGTCTCAAAGAGAAGCTGCCTCCTCCTCCAGCATGTGCGTGCTTTTTGCCAAGGAATGTGGGCCCCCGTACTTGCCTGCCTTGTGAATTACCTGAAATACATGGTCGATGGATAGTACCTGTCAGCACATTTCACTAGACAGCTCCAGAGGGGAAAAAAAGAGTTTAAATAATCATCTCTCTCCCCTGTGCATCAGGAAAGAGTGATAAAAAAATGGAGATAAAAGACTATTGAAGCCTTAGGATATTTCATCTCTTTTCCCTGGGGCAAATGCAGGTCTCTTTCCTATAGTAAACACACTTCAGGCTGTTCAGTTTTAAATTTATTTAGTGACAGTACGTCTGAGACTTCCCTGGAGAGGTTATTTTGTAATTTAATAGATGCCACTGTTGGGGAATTTTTTTTTGTTCTAATTTACTAAGCACTCAGTGGTTTTCATCTTTAAAGCATATTACAGACCTTTAAGAATCTGCAGACAGTTACTGAAAGGTAGCGAAGCCATCACCTCTCACCCTGAGCCTTTCTGTTAATAACTCTGTGTGAACTCCATTCAACTTAATTCAAACATATATTACTACAGTTAAATCAGAATTTGTACTATGGTAAAATGGCAGGTCAGGCACAGATTTTGGGTTTTTTTATTCTTGTGGTTTTATTTTAAGAGTGTGATTTGCTCTTCATTTCAGATGTATCCTAACATTTATGCCTAATAATGTTTTTGTTTTGCCAGCTGCATCTCCTCGTTTTTAGCTGTACCCCTAACAACAATTCTTCCTTCACTTGTTGAAGTGTACAAAGTGTGCATTGATGATTTGTGTGATGTCACCTTGTCTTTGCAGGGCTTAGCTCCCTCTTCTGGTGCTGTCATGCCTACCCTCCTTCTAGGCCACCTTCTACACTGACACCAAACTCATCTGGCACCTCCAAGGACCAGCTCATGGTCACATATGTGTTTCCTCTCTCCCCCCAGCAGCAAAAGCTACTTAATTGCTCAAAGCCACCAGAAAAAGTACTGCTGTCTCTCCTTCATGCCACTCCATGTAGAATGACAACTCCACTGCAGCCTGGAACAACCTCCACGTCTAAGTTCTGGAGAAACTGATCAGGAGGACACAGGTGTCAGGAGATGACACCAGTGCCCAATAATGTCCATATGGAAGGAAAAGTATACCAAGAGTCTCTGTTATGGTCTGCCAACAGACTGAATGCCTCTAGATAGCCTGTTGTCCAAAGTGTCCTAGAGCTGGCCTGGGGCCCTGTTAAATTGCCCTTACCAAGCCTGTGCCCTTGAATCCTCACACTGGCTGCTGGGCTGTAGGTGAGTAGACTGAGGTGGGCATTGATCTGCCCAGCTTGGTGTCCTCTGGAAGTCCCTCTGCATTCTGTGTGAACCTGGAGCTGATGCCAACATGGAATTTAAAACTGATTGGTCAGAACTAAATGTTTCAGGTTGGAAAGGCAGAGGAGGAGGCTGCTTGTGAGGGTCATGTGGTGGCCCTGTTTCACCTCTTTGTCAGATTAAACAGAGCCCCAGACAAAACACCTACTTCACTTGGCCGCTTTTGTTTGAGGGCATGTATATTTTGGCTAGATTTTGACACAAAGATATTATAAACCAGCTCTTGACAGGGACAGTGGTCCTCTCTCTTCAAGCAGCAGTTAGAGAGCTGCGTGCTTTCAGGCGAGAATTGCGTGTGCGGTGCCAGTGTGAATTGCCCTACATTTCTGCTACCTTGCAATGTGTACACGACTAAAAATAGCACTGGCCTTTTAACCGTCACATGAAACTCCCAGCACTTACCTGATAGTAGGCAAACATGGGGCACATGGAGCTAGGAAATTCAAGGAAGCAATCAAAAGGGCATTTGTCCACTTTGTTCTCTTGGTAATTCCTCTTGTGGATTGGGCTGTCATTTTAAATGTTGTAAGTGACCGTGTATTCAGCTTGCACCACTCCAGATGGCAAGTTCACCTGTTTTGCATTTAATAATCTTGTATTTCAGGGCAGTGTCTGAAAGGGTTGTCTCTTTAATAGTTAATTCCAGGACAGAGTTACATACTGACTCAAACCCAATAAAAGGCTCAAAGAAGTATTTGCTGTAGGATCTTGACTTTGTAATGTTCTAGTCTGCCTCCTCTTTTCGCTTGGGTTAGCATGCACAATGCGGAGCCATATGTTACCCTGGCACATCTGGCAGAGCAGATTAGAGTTTAGACTGATGTTAAATTTCAGGTCAGTTAGAAAGCACAGTTTCCATCACTGTCATAGACACATTCAAGTTGAAGTCTCAAAGAAAAATCCTCTATATATTTGTATACTACTAGCTAAACTTTTCTGCTGAATGCCACATAATGAAATACTGCTCACCAGCTTACTGTCTGTAAAACTGGCATTTCAATTTTGGGGTGATGATCTTGGATGAAGGCCTGTATCCTGCATAGTTTCACTGATAGCACATGACTTCCATTGGCACCTTCTCTGGGAAGTTTGCACTCCATTTCAGATTTGTCAGCAAGACTAATGCTGGCCTTCCTGAGCATCATAAGTCCTGAGCCAGTATGTTCCCCTGAGAAAATCCCTAAGTCATGCTACAGTACCTGTTGTAAATAGATGGCCAGAAGCTATTACATAGTCTATGAGTGTGAATGTCTGCCCTGGGTAAAAGTGATGGCAGATGACAGTTTTGTTGAAAAGTCATAGAAGTGGGACAGCTGAAGGTGCAAAAACTGAAATGCACAGCTGGCTAGAGACCCTGTGGTATGTGCAATATCAGGCATTTTAACACTGTATTCCCTGGCTCTCTTTGAACTCTTGCTTCCATCCTTTTTATTTCCTACTACTCTCAAAGTCTGTGCAATAAGGCAACAAAGCCTTTTGGAGTAATTGGCTTACTTCAGTTGTTTACATTAACAAGCTTAATGAAAGCAAAATTACTGTAAGCAATATTAAAATGGTCACAAAAACTTGGTTTTTTTTATTTTTTTTGTGTTATCCTGATCTAGGGCAGGCAGAGAATTTCTAGGGATATAAATCAAGACACTGGAAGTAATGGAAGATGTATAGACAGGTGATCGTTCAGTTAAAATGCATGGTATGTATAAAACATAGCAAACCATTCTGTTAGCATGCAATGTCTCTGAATTTTATGATGAACTTTGTAACGTAAACAGGAAAATTGCAGAGTTTTGAATTTCCATCGAAAGGTGCCAGAACCAGTGATCTTTCTGTTGCTCTGTGGTGCAAGGTTAGAAGGAGGATAGATGAAATTTTGCTGTCTCAAGGGAGTTGACTTTGAATATGCTTGCAGAATAGACAGTGGTAACAAACATCCCTCCAGGACGTTTGGCCTGGCTACATGTCTTATTTTCTGGGACTGTGTTAAGGATGTTTTTAGTATGTATTTCTAAAGTATGCTTGCCCTGAGAAATGCTGCTTTACTTTCTCTGTACTTTAATTTCCTTCCCTATGCTTGGCACTCCTGGGAGGTAATCAAAGGGTTGAAATCACCACTACTTGCATTGAGACTAACAGTATTTACAAGTACTGTTATAACTAAATTATCCAGCTATCCACCCAGGAAGACTAGAAAAGGCTTAAAAAATCTCCCTGACACACCAGCTGGGACTGTTGAGCTTCGCTGAAGGAAGCACTGCAGATGCTTGACTGGGTCATATCTGTTTATCATGTCTGGTTTATCCTTTCCTAAGATAAACATCCTACACCAGTCAGTCTCCTTTCAAATAAAAGAGTGTCTATGCCTCCAGTTCTCCCTACTACCTCACCATGTGTTCTAACCTTTGATCATAAAAACAAAAATGAGTTCACTTAGATATGAGTGGTATTAGTCAGTGTTCAAACATGGACCATACCAAAGCTTGAAAATCACAAAGACAGATGTTTACAAGGCGCAACACAAATGGACACTTTCGCCAACAGCATGATAACTAGTAAAGGATGAGAAGTAAAGTTTACATTTGCACAGCACAAAGCAGGAACGTTCCCACGAATCTTCAGACCTTTCGTCCTCCACAACTGTGGATTGCCAGGTAATAGATCTCAGATTTAATAAGAATCCTAAAAACAAGCCCAAAGAACCTATCCCCTCCAGGACATGTCAAAGTGCAGAACATTTCTCTAGTATACAAAAAACCAGCTCAGTCAATATCCTGCAGGATGAACCTTGTCCCTCTAGGAAAAGGTACAGGGATGCTCTGCCAGTGACTCTTGTCCTAACAGCTGTTTGCCTTTGTGCCTTCTCTCTGGACAGGGAATTGCCTACAAAGGGTCTGGAGAAAGAGGAAGGGAGTAAAGACTCTAACGCTTCTGATACAAAGGGCCCCTAGATTTCATGTGCTAAGAGAGCATAGCAGAAGAACAGAGATGAAGAGTATTCCTGATGTGTTATATGAGGCATTCAACTTCAAGCACTCTGTTAATAAGGTTGCTATTACATTTAGTAGTGTAGCTTAAATTTAAGGGCTAGATTTGCTCAGAAGATCAGTACAAAAAATTTAGAATAAGTATTCTAAATAGGGAAGTCATGAGAAAAGTATTTACTACTTTTTAAAAACAACATAGTATTTTTATATTTGTTGCTATGTTAATCCCTCATAAACATTTTTTTATTATTTTATATTGAATGCTAAGATTATTGCAAAGAAAGGTCATAACAATAGTTTTATAGCAGACAAAATTACAAAGCAACCTTGCTAATTACTGCCAAACCCTTGCTGCACTGATGCCAAGAAAAACAGCTAGCAAGACTGTTGGAACAATGCCCTCACAATCTGCCCTCACAAGTGGACTTCAGCATTGCATATATGGGCAAGTGGAATGTCTGGGAGTTTCCCCATGGCTTATGTGCAAGTAACTAAGAGGAAGTTTGAACGAGATGAGAGAAGACTGAAACAACCCCACAGAGCACAATGCTTCCAGTGGGCCTGGTTAGGATGGAGCATTTGCATACCCAGAAAATGAATCCCGTTCAGTGTAAACAGTTCTGTTTTCATTCATTTCAAGACCTTTGTGTTCCTCAACTTTAACAGTTACCAAATAACTCTTAGTGAATTCTCTACAACTTCTCCATGCTTCACCCCAGCTTGGAGAAGAGGCCCATTCTTCAGGAAGAAAAGGCATTTAATTCCCTCATTACTGCATGGTCTGATACAGAAAGGTACACGCCTTTTCTATGTGGAGAAATTAGAGACACTTAAATAAACTATTAAAATCCATTTTGTTAGAGTAACACAACCCCCCTGGATGCATACAGACTAGTTAACACCTGGCTAATACTGATTTCTTGGATGTCAGTGATGGGATGAAACAGGTAGTTTCCTGTTTTGAAGCACTAGTGGGTGTATGAATTGATTTTTCTAAACTGCATTGAAAATAGAACCTGTAATAGAAATATATTATTCATGTGCCTTTTGCTGTGAGAGTTAAAAACACAAAAATTTGCTGTAAGACCAAAGCTATAGGAGTTATAGAGCTTTTTAGCTTCCTATGGAGAAAAAGGATGGGTTTATTATTTTAATAGCTATATAAACAGTAGAAAATTAGGTTCCTAGATCACTGCAGTTTGCACCTGGAACAGTCACATTTTCATGTTGGTAAAGGCACGGGTCTTATGAGGAGTGACTGAGGGAACTGGGGTTGGTTAGCCTGGAGAAAAGGAGGCTCAGGGGGGACCTTATCATTCTCTACAACAGCCTGAAAGGAGGGTGTAGCAAGATGGGAGTGGAGCTCTTCTCACAAGTAACAAGCAATAGGACAGTAGCAAACTGCCTCAAGTTGCTGCAGCAGAGGTTTGGATTGCATATGAGGAAAAATTTCTTCACCAGAGTGGTTGTCAAGTGATGGAACAGGCTGTTCAGGGAAGGTGGTGGAGTCATCATCCCTGGAAGTATTTAAAAACTTTGCAGATGTGGTACTGAGGGACATGGTTAAGTGGTGGACTTGGCAGTGTTGGGTTAATGGTTGGACTCAGTGTCCTTAAAGGTCTTCTCCAACTTTAAATACTTCTATGATGCTATGGAATCTGGTTTTCAGCCCTTGAACAGACTGAGGCATTCCTGAGGTTAACATTCAACATTTAAAATAAATTTAATTTAGCTGGTGCTAGTGATCTATAATAAATGCATGTTCCCTGGTGAAACAGGGACAGGTACAGAAGTTGTGAAGGAGCAGTGATTTCCTTTTGGTGTGTGCAGTGCTTCCATTCTTCCTTGCTCTGGTGTGTGAGCCCATGGGAATTTGCTGTTGGTGATTCTGTGTATGAGCTAATTCCACATCTCTCTCACATCTAGAGAGAGAGGAACATAGAAGAAGTTCTTGGTGAGGGTAAAATATCATGGCCCTATCCAAGTACAAAGTGCTTTTCTTTGTCTCTCTAAATCTCCTCCTGCACTGATAGCTGCTGGCTTTGGCAGTTAGGCCACTTACTGACCTTGGATGCTGCATGATAACAGGGAAGTTAAATGGCCTGCCTGCAGTCAGAAAGCAGTGTCTCATTCCTAGAAAGTTCCTGCTCTTCAGCCTCAGGACTGTTTTTCAAAGGCAGTTACTTTCCTGCCTTGGTAAGAGGTATTCTTACTTTGATGTTTACAGTCCAGAAAAAGGGATTTTCAATCTGTGCTCAGTCTGCTAGACTCTGCTAATGCTTTCTAATAGCTCTGTGACAAGTGTTGAGGAAAATAAAAATTGTTATCACTAGGCTGAACTGTGCTGTATTGGAGTCCTCAGTCCCCACAAAAAATTTTCAGTTCCACAGATCTAGAAAAAAATGAAAAACTGTTGTTTTGAGATTGTAATTTCTAAGGTTTGGAATAATACTTCCAATAGGTACAATTCTGCAGAGTGAATGTGTCTCCCAACTACCTTGTAATGCCACATGAGGCTCAGTGCTAGACCCCTATTTTTATAAATATTGATTCCTTCAGTATTAGATACTTCAATCTTTGTAATGTAAGATTTATAATATTTTTAGTAATTACTATTAGTTATGTAATCTGATATTACAATCATGTATTGTTTAAAATGCAATATCCTGGTGACAGATTAAGTTCTGCATTCTCAGGGATGTAACTTTACTATGCCTTGGTATTGTGGTGCTGCAAATTTATTCTTCAAAACAAAGAGCTTTGTTTGTATTACTGAAGTATGGCCAGCAGACTTTAGTCTTTCTATGAAATTTTGTTTTTCAAAGCTTGTGCAGTTCCTAATCTGAGAATTTAAATAGACCAGGATCCTTAGGAAGTAAATCTCTGGACACTCTCACAATGAGGTAAAGTTGGGTAATGCTCATTTCTTTTGTTAACATGAAGATGTGTCAAGGGGGCAGTGATTCATTCTTTTACCCTAAAGACTGTGTTTAAGTTTCTTTCATTCAGTTGTGTAATAAAATCTCCTCCTACGAAGCAGCACTAGCTCAACATCCAGGAAGAGCACACAGAGTAGTCAGTGAATGCAGTAAATGACTTAATTACCATCAACACTTTGAAAGTATGTTTTAAAGTCTGGTAAAATTGTTTGGTTTATGGGTTGGTTTTTAAAAGTTGTCTCTGTCAGTAGAGATCAGAGTAAGAAAATGGCTACAGACTGGCTTGAACCACAGAATCTGAAACAAAAACACAACCTTGAAAGTTTTGGGTTTTTATATTTAGGGCTCCACTTCATCCTGTTGTAGGGAGGGAGGGCAGACACCTGTTTGGATTTCCTGCCAGATTTCCTTAAATACGAGAACAATTTTAGCTCTGGGGGTTTGATTTGGGCCCATTTGCAGTTACAACAGTATGCAGCTGTGAAAGAGCAGCAACAGAAAGACGAGGGTTACATGGAGGAGTAATTATTCACATCTACAGTGCAGGAATAGACAGGATGTTGTAAGGTTGCTTAGCAGCTGTATTCCCACAGTCCAGGCTCTGCTGTGTTTCTATTGAGGATCTAATATGCTTTCTGCTAAAGCAAAGTTGTTCATGGTGTAGGAGAATATATTTAAAGAGAGAAGAGCTTACTGGGTTTTTCTCCTAATTAAAGTGCAGTCATTGTCCACTTACTGCTATTCCTAATACTCAAACTGAAAGAGGAGCTGACCACATTATCCTGCTTTTGAACCAGTGCTCGTTACAAGAGGCTGTGCCTGTGTCATTGCTCTCACTGGAAGCCTTTGATTCTCATAGCCTTAGTGGAAAGGCTGATGGCCAGATCTGGGCTGCCACACGCACTGAAGTGACTAGATGCCAGGTGCCTGGCAATCTCCACCTGAGCGAAGCACCTCCTGCTCTCTGTTCACCAATGCACCTCATCACTCCTGCTTGACAGGTAGCCTATAGGGATCCTAAGCAGAGATGTCTGTAGCAGATTCTGTCCCTGGCAGCCTCCTTCTTGAAGAACGTTTATGCCTGCTGCTCCTTGTCTAGCGACTGTTCAACAGCCTGAGTTCACAGGTGCTGAGATAAATGGCACTGATTTAAACTGCCAAGCTGTAAAATGAAATTATGTGTACCAGGAGCTGTCTTAGAAACTGCCAAGGTGTCTAGACAGCTGTGGTGCTGGAATATTTGCTGTCCATTCTGCAGCAGCTGAACTTCTGCAGCAGTATGGGAACATCCAAGAAAGGAATGAAGCAGACAACTGGGACAGAGAGAGGTTTCAATCTCCCCATTTGAAGACAGAGTTAGCAATACCAGCAGGAATTTTCGAAGTGGAAAGCCCTGTATTAAAACTATAGAACCTCACACATAAATAGCATGTAGGCTGGGAGTAAGAAAAAAGGTAGTGGTGAAGCCACTAACAAAACTAAGGTTAAGTTGTGTCTTCAGTTTTTCATGTGTGGCCTTTCAAGATTCTGATACATAATATTTTCCTCTTCGTTTAAAATGTTTCCATATTGGCTCTGTGTATGTTTGCACATGGAACTTCAATAGGCACGGAGGAGTCATAGAAAGGCAGTAGGGAGGGATGGGCAGGTGAGGCTCATGCCCATATTAATGACATTTTTCGACATTACAATTCTAGCAATAAAGATGATGGTTATCCTTCTTCTCTTGCCTGGCATAATGGGTTCTGGGGTGTATAGAACAGACAATGGTTCTCCAGGGGAACTGGGTACAGCTCATCCACAGCCTATATCACTGCTCTGGATATTGCGTATCCTCTCGTGTAGCATTGTATCTCAGTGTTCCTGTGCTGGCTGCACATCACCTGGCCTTTGGTTCTTTATTTTCCCACACACCACCTACCAGAGAGTAGGTCATACACATGAGAAAGTGACGAGAAATGGTGCCACCTCTTTCTTCAAATATTAAGAAAAGCCAAGCAAGAGAACTACCTTCAAATCAAGTAGGATATAACTGCTCCTTCTTGTACTTTTAGCTGTCTTGTCTTCCCTCTTGCTTGTAAAAACCATGCCCTCCCCTTCTTCCAAAAGTCATAAACTTTTCCTTTCCCCCCTGTACTCCAGCCAAATCTCTCTATTCAGCCAGGCCACTCTTCTTGTCAACAGACTTGTCTTTTGGCACATGGGAACAACCTACTCCTGTATCTTTAAGATTTCCTTCTTGAAGAATGCCCAGCCTTCTTGGACTCCTTTGCCATTCAGGACTGACTCCCAAGTGACTCTGTCAACCAGTCTCCTAAGCAAGCCAAAGTCTGCTCTCAAGATGCCCAAGGCAGCAATTCTGCTTACCACCACCTCCTTACTTCAATGATAATCAAAAACTCATTTTGTGGTCACCATGCCAAAGACAGTGTCCAACATTCACATCATCCACCAGTCCTGTGTTCACAGGTCTAGCAGGGCACCTTCCCTGGTTAGCTCACTTACAAGTTGCATGAGGAACTTATCTTCCACACACTCCAGGAACTTCCTGGAATGTTGCCTCTCTGCTCTATTGTATTTCTAGCAGACATCAGGTAAGCTGAAGTCTCCCATGAACAAGGGCTAGTGATCGTGAGACTTCTCCCAGCTACTTAGAGAACATTTCATCTGCCTCTTCATCCAGTCTGGGGGACTATAACAGACTACCGCCAGAATGTGTGCCTTGTTGGCCTTCCCCCTGATTATCACCCATATACATTCAACCCTCTTGTCACCATCATTAAGCTCCAGACACTCCAGACACTCACTAAACTACAGGGCCACTCTACCATCTCTCCTTCCTTGTCTATTCCTTCTGAGGAGTTTATAGCCATCCATTACAGCACTCAGTTGTATGAGTCATTCCACCACCTTTTCATGATGGTGACAGTGTCATAGTTTTCCTGCTGCACAAGACTTTTAACAGAAGAACTATCTTTTCCTACTTACCTCCAAGGTGGCAAAGTGATCTCAGACATCAGTTGGCCACTGCTGACTTGCATACAAGATGCTTGCCTTAATTTTCTGTGTTTGGATTCATACTCATTGCCAAGATGTCTTTTATTCATTCACTATGTGCACCAGTGCCTGTAAACAGCTTCAGCAGTTTTGCCATGTCTGGAGAATTTGCTACTACTCTGTTATGGAAAAAGAACCTGCTTTTCATCAGTTGTAATTGTCAGGTTCCACTCTGATATAATTTTGACATTTCAATCTTTTTCCTGCTAAAGGAAAATATTCACTTGTTTATTATCAGCTGTAAAGTCAAGATTTTACTGTTCACAGAAATAAATTACTTATTATCAATGCAATTATTTTTTGACAAAGCCTGAGGAAAACCACTTGTAATGGAAATTAGCAATGACTATTACTGAAGAGGGGAACAAAACATTTCCTTTTTGTTATCTGTCCTATTAAAGGTTACCAAGAAATGTCAGGTGACAAAGTAGAAAAAGTAGATAAAAATCAAGTAATGTTTTAATCTTATGTAATCTCTCCTAATGATGAACCAGAAGAGACCTTAATTATGCAGTTACATGACTTAAATAGTCTTATTGTCATAGATAATTTCATTTGCAACACGCCTTGAAAATGTTAGTGGACTTTTGGAGCTGATTCTAAAATAAATTTCTAGTTTAATGCTTCCATACCGAGGAAGTGATATATCTCTGTTTGAAAATGTGAAACTGATTTCTCAAGTAGTGGTAACACCACTTGTTAGAGTTTAAGGTGATGTGTGCTTCAGGGGCTGTTTATGTGTCTCCTCACATTTCATTTAATTGGGAAAACAAAAGAAAAGGTTTCCGTATGTGGCCCAAAATGGAGTATGTTCCCCCAGCAGACTTACCCAACAACATAGTGTTTTCAACAAAATGACATTGTGTAGGCACGACACTTCACCAGCTCTGGATTGCATTCACAACTTAGTCATTTCCATCTGAGTAATTAGGAAAAAGAGAGATGACTTTATATGATTTTATTTTGAGCAAGGCAGAACCATGATTTGTTGCTTCAATACTGTCTCACTAGGAAACTTCTGTCTTTTATGTATTGTAGAAAGGATGGAAGTGCTAATGCTGGAAAATTTAAGCAAATTATTTGCTTCCAGTTTTAGCTCTCACTCCCAGCACTGCTGAATATTTATCCCTTTCTATCTTTATATCTTGAAATTACAGAAATTGTTTAGCAATTATTGAATTGTATTTCCTTTTCTACTCAAAAATCTTTTGCCATTTAATCCATCTATAGTGTACAAAAAGTTCTTGAAATGCCAAGTATAAAGTGGAACTCAGAAATATAATAGTTAATAAATTTTAAAGTGCATGAGAAGTCATAGGATTTCAGCAGAAATACAGTAGGATACAATGAGAGGCTCATCTCCTCAGCTGCTTCTCACACTGTATTTTCTGTTTGTCCTGGAAGTCACAGTCAAATCACCTCCTGGTGCATAGGAATTTGTTAAACAAAAAATAAATTCTTTTCAAGAAATGTACTTTCAAAAGTGTCTCTTGTTGATTGTACTCACAGGGAACCAAAAGATGCATCCTTCTGCAAATGTCCTTTATTTGATTTTCTGATGGTGGCAACACTTCCGACTTCTAGTGGATTCAGAATCGTGCCTTAGTCTCCATTTTCTGGCATGTCAAAAAGGTGGGTGAAAATGCTGGATCAGAAAGAAACTCTGCACCTTCTGTTTTATTACAGTAATCAATACTAGGGAAAGATCATAATCTGTATATCCAGAATCAAAGAATAATTTGGGTTGGAAGGGGCTTTTAAAGATGATCTAGTCCAAAGCCCCTGCAATTAGCAGGGACATCTTCAGCTAGATCAGGTAGTCCTCACAGTTCAGTAAGAAGAATGGATGCAATATTATTCTTAGTGTTTTTCTTCCATGTGGTGCTTTTCCTCAGTGTGCTAACTGCCTGCAGGTAAAAGAAGGCAATAGCATTTCAGGGAAAGCCAGTGAGATAAAAAGGCCATCACATTCCAGCTGTCATGAGGATGGTACTTTGTCACCGTATTTGCAATCACGAGTAAAGTGCTTCCTTGTTCCGTCCCTATTCACTTATTCAACCCATTGAACAAACCAGCGTGAGAGGCTGCGCATCAGTATTCAAGGCACACCATGACGTGAGGAATCTGGAAGGGGGGCTTGATTTGTTCCCTTTTAAATAGGATTGAAATTGCTGAGTGTCTAGTTCTCATAGAGCCTTTTTGTCAAGGGGTCTCAAAAGATTTCACAAAATTAACCACATTTAGCCGGTGATAAACGTCTGGTGAAAGAAAAGTGAGCGATTAGCCATCAGCAGAGCCAAGAATAGGTCCTGCTCTTGCTTTTTCCACTGGGCAGCACTGCCTCTTGCAAACACCCTATGCACCATGTCTTGTCTTGCCAGGAGCTGTGGGAAGGAGCCTGTTGCACCCAGGAGTGCGGCAGCAGGTGCTTTCCCAGGGGCTGTTGGCTGTGTGCCTGTGCCAGCCCCTCACCCTGCTGGGCTCTGCAGGTCTCCCAAAACTGCCCTGCAGGCTTCCTGCATACCCCAGCCACCGTCTCTGAGTTCCACATTATTAGTGGGATTGTGTTCAGGACTGTGGGAGGCAGCGTTTCTTTTCCAGGACGGTGTGATGGATTTCAGTGGGGGACCCGTGGTAGTTGGTGCTTGGCAAGTGCTGTGTGAGGCCATGGGCAGGGCGACTTGGGGAAGCTATTAATAGTCTCTGTTAGAAGCTTATATTGCCTCAATAACATGGATCATTAATTTTGTTTTGTAATCATTAAGAAAATACCTTTGTTTGATGGAATGTTTGGGACAAAGTCAAAAGTAAGAAACTTTTTTCTTTTCTTAAGTAGCATTAGCTATTAAATAAGTCACTAAGCTCTTAACTAACCTTTTTTCATAATTTAAAGCTGATGGAATCATTCTATTTGCATGTATACAAATTAGTATGCTGCTAAATCGTTGTTTTGATTTATCTTATTTCTGAGCACTCTGTGTTTGTAGATGAGAACTGGACCTATAAAACATGTAATGCAAGCAAATAAAAGGAAGGGTTATAGGGATTTACCCAAGGCATTTATCCTATCTAAATATGAGTTCCTAATGAAATTATGAGAAAACTCTTGGAATTTATTTCTGTTGCTAATATACATTATTGTCTCCACTTTACAAATGGTCACTACAATAATAAGATGTCTTGTCCTCAAGTTCAGTCTCTCTTTCAATAAGGTCAGTATACAGTCTGTAGTTCTCTGTTCTGTGCCACTTTCACTTTGTTCCCTCTTCTAAAAATCAAACAGTAAACCAAGCAGCTTCCAGGGCCGGCTGTGATTCAGAAAGAATATAAACAGTGCACTACGTGTAAAAAATTTAGTGACCTATGGATGGGTTAAAAATAGGAAGTGTGTCTCTCTGGCTGTTTTCCCACCACCACTTAATGCATTGAGGGACATAAATAGGCATTGGTGGATAACCTACATCCTTATTTTGTCTTAGATGCAGGTGGTTGTACAGGAGTCACCAACCATAGCAGGATTTACAGCTCTTCTGAGGGGTCTGCAGCAGCAGCTCTGGTGCTTTGCCTGCAGAGGCAGGGCTAGAGCCCAGGCAGATGAACCAGAGCACCAAGGGCTTGCACTGCAGTCTCCCCAAGCTGACAGCTGCCAACAGGGCTCTGTATAAAAACAAAGTGACTGCTTATTTTTGTGTCTGCGGCAAATGATAGTTACTGCATCCAAGGAAGCACAAATATCAGCTGCCTATTCCCAAGTATGTCACTCTGAGCAAATATGAGTGAATGTCCCTCTGGAGACTCTCACTGCTTCCCAACGCAGTACAGGTGCCTTTATCATGCCCTTGTTCTCCATTAGGCTGACAACGCCTGCACTACCACTGTCTGCTTCTCACCTGGATCCCAGCCTGTTCTACTTACTGAGGTCTTGCCTGTGCCAGATTAAAAAATGTCTTCCATGTGTATTGAGCACTGCACAGCTTTCTTGAAAGAGAACATCCTGCATTTAGGTAACTGAGGTTATTAATGCAGAAAATTGATTCCAGTTTGTTATGGAGAGGCTTTTTATATCAACAAGTCATAGAATACTTTTTTTATCAATATTTTTAAGTATTTTTTTTTGCTGTGAACATCACTCCTGAAGGATTTTTAACCATACAAAGCCCTGATCAATACGGTTTCTAAATTTATTATGAACCATGGAAAATTAATAACCAAAGTACAGGCAAGCAGTGCATTGCAAAGTATGAATTACAAAAACCGTTGCTGTCTTAATAACCTGAAACTCTAAAAACCACCAGTAATGTTGTGGTGAACCTTAAGTACAGTCCTAGTGAATGCAAAATGTAATATTATAGTGGAAAATGAACAGGGACACAAATGTTATGGGACAGGGATAAGTTTTCTTTGGCCTTTACTAAAGACTCATGCTTTTGTAAAACATCAGGAAACACAATGATGAGTAAAATCCATTCATCTCCCATTGTCTCCCATTGGCTGCTCTTAGTTAGGCTCTTTCCCAGTGAAGTCTGGTAATGTACAGTTTTTGAAGTGGTAAATGAAGTCATAGAATCACAGAATAGTTAAAATCAGAAGTGGGTTGTCTAGTTCAACCTCCACTCAACATGGATCCAGCTAAATCAGGTTGCTCTGGGCCTTGTCCAGTCAAGTTTTCCATTTCAACAGGAAGGAATTTTTTCCTGCCTAGTTTGGATTTTCATTGGGTTCATTGCCTCTTGCCTCATCACCCTCTGCCTCAGATAATTCAGGCTGTTTCCTCTGTTGAGCCTCTTAAGGGTGAACAAACCCAGCTTTCTGCCTCCCCTTCCACGTGCTGAGCTCCAGTCCCCTTCACCAGACTTGCATCAGACAGGCAGCGTGCAATGAGCTTGATAATGCTATGAAGGAGAGACATTAAACACTCCTGTGTAGCAATGAGAATGGACGGAAGGGTGGAGAAGAACTTACCAGTTCCAGGTTTCATAAAAATAGGAAGAAATTCTGGAGATGGTACATCCAGACTGAAGTGAGTGCTGTGGCATTTGAGTGAAGTAACTTCTACTCTGCTCTGCACGGACACCTCTTATATCAACCCCTGCCACTGCCTATGTGATTTGTAAAACGGGAAACAAAAGAGCTGTTCAAGGAGAATGTAGAATCCTCTTTGAGGCATCAGAGGATAGCTTAGAAAAGTGAGGAGTTCTTGAGAGAAGGATCATGGTTCAGAGGGTAGGACTGAATAGGGTATACACCAAATCTTGAGAGCTTGAAGGGACATGCACCCTGATCCACCAGTTCTGGTGAAGCCTGAGAGATTTGTGTATAGTCCTGGGGTGATTGAAATGAACCTGGCTGCTACAGGTGGGTAATATGAACGGAGCGGGTTGTGCAATGGACATTATGAACAGCCAATATAGGCTGCTGGGTGACATAATCCAAAGCCTTTGGCCTCCAAACTTCCACTATTCAAACACAACACAAAAAGGATCACCAGCATCAGAATTAGAGCCACACAAGAGGGGAAGTGTCTCACTGTCAAACTCAGTCTCCTTGAAACCAGCTACTGGGCTTTGACAATGGTGCTCAAGATCCCAGTTCCTCAAAGAGGAAAGATTTTTTGCAGGGCCTCAGGTGAGCTGCAGGTCCAGAGTCTTCAATGCCTTTTCAGTGCTCTTTGCTCTGCTTGTACAATTCAGAGAGTTTCAGACTTTGCATTTTGCACTTGTGACCCATCTGCTTTAAGGACCCACCTGCTTTAAGGACAATATAGTCAAACTCTTATTGGTAGGTAAAATTTATTTTGCCTGCTGAGAGACTACCTCTAACATACATGACATAAGCCATGCCTAGACAAGGAGCCATGACCTGTGGGCTTGGACTTTCAAACAGACCTAGCACCAAGCTGCACTGGAAGTTGACAGTTGTAGAAGTTCTTGAAATCAGGCAGTGTGAATGGCATGGATTCCTCACGTCTGTCACACACAGCTGCCCCCATGGTTCACTGGCATGCACATTTCTCACCAAAATTCACAGATGGCACAGCTGGGAAGACCCCCAACCCTCTGCTCATCCTCCCAACCAGGTTATCTCAAGCAGCATGTCAAAACCATCTGTTTTTTTCTTCAAGGTAGCTGCAGATAAACATGTTGCTGGTAGTTGTCACTGCAGGGTATTCAGGAGGTTGAAAGTGCTCTGCAAGTCCTTGAGCCTCTGCCTGCCAGCTCTCAGCGCCACTCACTCTCTGTTTGCAGGAGACAAGATGACATATTAATTCAAGATGAGTGCTGCTCGGTGGCCTCAGGACTTCTGTGCAATGCTGGACATTTACTCCTGAAAGCAAACTGCTGTCCTTGTGTATGCGTGATAGTTGAACGGTTTTCCGTAAGATGCAGCTGCCTTGTAAGAAGTATCCTCAGTCACTCCCAGGATAAGAGATGGGGTGATGGCACCATGAATATTCGTGTTGTTTAGATTGATAATCTCATTTCCTTCTTTTTTTTTTTTTTTTTAATTTAGGGACCGGTTGAATGAATACACGTGATAATTCCAGTATCCAAAACATTTTTGGGATAATCCATGTTACTGCTGTACTCCAAGTGGCAGGACCACTGTTGGAGGCAGTGACCTCTTCCCAGCTTAGAAACTCTGTGACATTCTACAGAGGATGAAGGGGTAAAAGGAGATGCTTCAACTGACTTGCTTTCAGTGCCTGCCAGTGCATGTAAGTGGCAGTGCAGGCTGTCTGTACTTGGTATCTTCACAGTTTCACCAGAAGAATTGCTCTTTTTATGTGGCCCAGGAATAGTTGTTTCAATTAGAGCATGTTGGTGGGCTTTGAGGTGTAAAAACTGACAATCAAAATGGAAGGATTATTTCCCTTTCATTCACCTTGTGTGGGCTTCAGCACATCTGAAACCTCAACGGGCACATTTTGATTGCTGTCTGTTTCAAATGGGAAATTTGCAGGCTTGCACTTCATGACCCACTTGTGCATTTGTCCTTTAACAACCAGCAGAACTACAGCTGCTCTACGCCTGTGTGAAGCACATTCTTACTGCACAGGGCACGTCTCTTAGCAGCTGGCTTGTGGGTGTGTGTACATTAAAAAAGAAAAAAAAAATCACTTAAACGTGAAAGAAAAGCAGGCTGATCTTGTTAAAGGGAAAAAAAATTCGCAATTTTTCTTTCTCTCTCTCCCCTAACTGTAAAAGGTATATAAAGGTGAGAAAGACCCCCTCCTTGCAATCACAGCAGGATGTTGGGGTAGCACAGATACAGCTCCATGCTTTCTCTGAAAGTGCCTGTATGCATGCCAAAGCATTGTGTAGTCTAACAGCTTGTGAAAAATCAATTGTGAAATCTCTGCCATGACATTGGTGCCAGTGAAATAAGCAGCACCCATTTTACAGCACAAATTGGATTAACTGGCCACTGAGTTGTATGTGGATTGTTGACTCTTTGAGTTCATCTCAGCAGTCATTAGACATGAGGAAATCTGTGCAGTAGTTTACATGGATCTTCCTGTAAAATTTATATTGTTTTATGTTTCACACAGTTTCCCCCAATTAGACCAGTGCTTTGACTGTGCCATGTGTACTGCTTAAGAGATGAGGTTTTTCCCTATTTGATTAATGTAATTTCATTTCAGCTTTGAATTTTTAAACAATTGTAATAAATTGTGACAAAGTGCAGAGTTCACTCAACATCTGGATGCTTTTGTACATTTCTTAACTCATTATGATAGTTAATACCAATTTACCATGTTTCTGAGATTTTTACAGGCCATTTGCATTACTGACATTTCTCCCCTTCATTCAAATGAAGGATTTCTAAATCCTTATTCCCGGCTATGCTTACATAATTATTTATATTATTTTGTAATTATTGAGATGACTTTGACTCATAGTGAGCTCCTGAAGTTGCTATGTGTTCCCATGGTTACTGTGTCCTGCAGNGGTATGTTAAAGGGTTTTGTAATTATTGAGATGACTTTGACTCATAGTGAGCTCCTGAAGTTGCTATGTGTTCCCATGGTTACTGTGTCCTGCAGACCCTTCCCACGGTCCCATCACAGTATCTGCCTCCCTTCTCCCAGCAGTGGGGCAACTCCAACTGGCAGCTGTGTGGGGCTGTGCCAAAACCTGCTGGGATTTTGTGCAAACTTAGACACTTGAATGTGCTCTGTTTGTCCTCTTAGATCTAAGCATGAAGACAGCACTCTGAATGCAGAAAGGTCACTGCTATTTGCAATTCCCTCTGAAACTAATTATTATTGCTGTTTTCATAGAATCGTACAATTGTTCAGGTTGGAAAAGACCTTTAAGGTCACCAAGTCCAACCATTAACTCAACACTGCCAAATCCACCACTAAACTGTCTCTCTCAGTGCCACATCTACATGTCTTCTAAATACCTCCAGAGACAGTGATTACACCACTTCCCTGGGCAGCCTGTTTCAATGCCTGATCAGCCTTTTGGTGAAGAAATTTTTCCTACTATACAATCTAAACCTTCCCTGGCACAACTTGAGGCCACTTCCTCTTGTCCTGTTGCTTGTTACCTGGGAGAAGATACAATCTCCTTTCAGATAGTTGTAGAGAGTGATAAGGTCACCCCTGAGCCTCCTTTTCTCCAGACTAAATAACCCCAGCTCCCTCAGCTGCTCCTCATAAGAGTTGTGCTCCTGGCCCTTCACCAGCTTCTCTGGACATGCTCTGTGAGAATGCTCTGGGAAACAGTGTCAAAAGCTTTACTAAAGACCAGGCAGGGAAAATCCATAACCTTTTCTCATTCACTAAAGCAGGTCTGTTTGTCATAGAATGAGATGAGATTGGTCAAGCAGGATCTGCCTTTTACAAACCTATGCTGGCTGGGCCTGATTCTTTGGTTGTCCTCTACATATTCTGTGATGGCACTCAAGGCTATTTGCTTTATGAATTTTCCCAACCCCAAGCTCAGACAGGCCTCTAGTTCCCCAGATCTTCATTCTGACCCTTCTTGTAGATGGATGTCACATTTGCTAACCTTCAGTCCACTGGGACCTCCCTGGGTAGCCAGGATTGCTGGTAAGTGATGGAAAGTGTCTTGATGAGCACTTCTGGCAGCTCCCTCAGTACTCTAGGGCAGATCTTATCTTCTATTCTCTGATAGGACCTCATTGCAATGTTCTTCCTTTCTTAAGCTTGGATAAAGCCATAAAACATATATATTAATAGTTTTTTGTACCAAAACCCCTGCATCTCTGTTTTAAGCCATTGAGTTCTAGTGGGGACACCTTTTGCACACAGGTGTTGAGGATTTCTTTCAGGAATAGTGCTTGGCAAATAGGTTAGTGTCTGAGCCTTTACTGCTAAGTAGCTCAAGACAGATTCAGTCTTATCCTGTGTAAAAGTCCAGAAAGCAGATAAATCATGACAGAAATAGAGACAAGAAATTCCTTGAAAACCTCATGAGGGCTCTTCTTTTCCAGGAAACACAGTGATGTCACTGTGTCTTTATTGTGCTATTTCAATTGCTGTATGGCTGTGGTAAAATCTAGACTAGGCTGTTAAACTCATCACTAAATAGTAACAGCAAGGAAATACATTACAAATCCAAGAACTCCAGAAAATGATGGCTCCCTTTTCAAAGACTAGGTATATGCACTCATCTCCTGGAACATGTGCTGCAGGCACACAAAGAGGACAAGGGCAAAATTTACCTTAGAGACACTCATGTCCTGGAACAGCAGACTAATGTTGGATCTGTGAACTGTCCCATGATGGAGCATCTCTCCTCACTGGCATGTGGCTGTGATCGTGAGATCAGCCTCCCCAAGGAAGAGCTACTCTTTGTGAATCACTCTCTTAATGTCATTTGGGACTGTTGCTTTGCCCTTGCCTGGTGTTTACTAAAAGCTGTGTAGGACATGTGCAGAGTTGTTGGATGACTACATATTCCTTGGTTTAAACCTGTTCCTTATTTTTTGAAATGTCCCTGAGGGTGATTACTTTTTCCTTTTTTATGATTCATCGCTTCATCTTTTGCGTAAGTAAAAGGCAGAGTGACTCAACTTTTTCACAGCCCTGATAATACATTGATTAAGACTTGTTTTCAGAGCAGAAAGTCCCAGGGTCTTAACAAAAACTGGAGAAAAATCTCCAAAATCCTTTTCTCTCCTTAAGCTATCCTTAGACTTCACTGAATTCCATATTTGCAGGGGGAATCACAAACATGGCTTTGTGTTTCTGGTTTGACTATGAAATATACATGAATGTTACAACATGAATAAGGAGATTGCACTCAACAAAAATACTTGTGAGTGTGTTTTCTTGTAATCAGTGAATACTTGCCACACATGAGCATTATACACTTTATTGCAAGATGGATTTGAGGTACAGAAGAAGTTTTCTTAAGTAAAATAATGTATTAACTTTTTCTGGATTTGCCTGATTGCTCCCAAGCAGACCCCTCACCAGTGCTCTGTGGAGATTTTCATGCAAATTTAGCATCTTTGAAAAAGAAGGGTAATGAACTGTTATGAGATGTTTTGTACTGACAGGATGAGCATATTTAGCACTAAAGCTATTGCAGAGGGAAAGCTTCTGAGCCCTATGGTAGAAATGCAGACAGAAGTTTTCACCTGGAGCTTACCATACTGACCAGGATTGAATTACAGTCCTAGGGACTTCCGAGGGGAAAACACTCACAAATAAACTGAATGTGAGGGACTCACTAAGACTTTGCTGAAAATCTGCAGCGTGAAAACTGAATAGCCTGGTCAGAAAAAGATGATCTGGGAATGTTTGAGAGAAATAGTGCAGACATTTCCTCTGGAGGAAATTCTGAGTTATGTTTGATGAAGCCTGTTTCATCTTCATAGCAGTCCTGTTTAAAATAAAATTGTATATATTCTTAAACATTGTGATTTACAGGTATGCACAGAGAGTATATCTTAAATGTCTCTGACTGTTTATGGATGTATGTTCTACTACATGTGAAGCACAAAATTATACATTGGCATGAGTTTGCAGGGAGCTATAGTATGAAAAGAATTACAGCTAGTATTATCTGAATTTCTAATTTTTGTTAGATAATGAAGATCCATCACACGTATCACCAGAAAATCAATTAAAGCAGTATGGGACACAACCTTCGGGTCTTACTCACTCTACAGTCAATAGGATAGAGCTGTCAAAGTGATAATCATCTAACTTTGTGCCCAAATATTATTCCTGTATGTTTTATTCTTTGAATTATATTCTTGCATGGTTTGTGACTGGGATAAAGATTCCAGTTAAGTCCCATCAATAAGGAAAGATAACCCCTTTCATCTAAAAACACACTTTGCAATTTATGATGTAAATTATAATAGGATTTTGCATTAATCAGTAAAGATAGGAGGACTGTCAGATGAAAGACACTACCCTGGACTTCAGGGAAGAAGACTATGGTGTCTACAAGGATATCCTTAGTAGAGTGCCATGGGATAGAGACCTGGAAGACAGAGGGGACTAAGAGAGCTGGGTGGTATTCAGGGATTGTTTGCTCCAGGCTCAAGAGCAATGCATCCCTATAAAGAGGAAGTCAAGGAAGAATGCCAGGAGGCCTGCATGGATGAGCAAGTAGCTCCTGGGCAAACTTAAACAAAAACAGGTAGCTTACAGAGGGTGAAAGTAGGAAAAGGTACCCTGGGAGGAATACAGAGAAATTGTCTGAACATCCAGGGATCTGCTTAGGATCTGCAGTGTCAGAAGTAAATCTGGCTGAGGACAAGGGTAATACATCAGCAATACAAGAAAGATTAGGGAAAATATGGGTCCTTCTCAGGAAGGAATGGGAAACCTAGTTACCCAGAACACAGAAAACGTTGAGGCACTCATGACTTCATTGTCTTGGCTTTCACCAGCAAGTGTTCCAGACACAGCACCCAAGTTGCAGAAGGTGATAGCAGAGACTGTGAGAATGAAGAACTGTTCACTGTAGAAGACTGGATGTGAGAACTTCTAAGGAATCTGAAGATGCACAAGTCCATGGGACCTGATGAGATACATCCATAGATCCTGAGGCAGCTGGTCAAGAAAGTGACATTTGAGAAGTCATGGCAGTATGGTGAAGTTCTCACTGACTGGAAAAGGGGAAACATAGCCCCCATTTTAAAAAAGGGAAATAAGGAAGACTCAGGGAACTACAGGCTGGTCAGTCTATGGCAAGATCATGGAGCAGATCCTCCTGGAAACTCTGCTAAAGCATGTGGGAAATAAAGAGGTGATTTATGACAGTCAGCATGGCTTCACTAGGCAAATCATGCCTGACAAATTTAGTGGCTTTCTATGATGGGGGTGTGGCAGTGGTGCCTGAGGAAGGGGCAACAGGCGCCATCCACGTGGATTTGTGCAAACTATTGAGCACTGGTATCCTTGTCTCTACACTGAAGAGTATGGATTTGATGGATGGATCACTCAGTGGATAAAAAATTGGTTGGATGGTCATGCTCAAAGAGTTGTGGTCAACAGCTTGATGTCAAAGTGGAGAGCAGTGAGTGGAATTCATCAGAGGTAGGTAGTGGGACCAGCACTATTTAACATCTTTTTTGGTGACATGGAGAGTGGGATTGAGTGCACCCTCATCAAGTTTGACTATGACACCAAGCTGTGTGGTGCAGTTGACACACTGGAGGGAAGGGGCCTTGTCAGGTGTAAAGTAAGATACACACGGGTATGCCCCAAAATGCCATGATATTGGAAAGAATTCAAAAAAGGTTTATTTTGGAGGCAAGGGCACTGAAAAGTTACAAAACCTCACAGTGCTGCAAGACAGCACCAGGCCTCAGGGAAAGGCAGTTCCTGCAATCTTCCAGGGCTTTTTATCTTCTCTCTGTCCTCCCCCGCCCTCTCCAGCTCTAGGAGGCCCTGTACATGTCTGCAAATGTTATCTGTCCTGCATACCAGAGCGAGACACTGTGCAGGCAGAAAGGGGCTTCCTAAGCCAGAAACGAGTTCTAGCTTTCTGTTATAAATTCTTCTGAAAAGGGTACCTATTCCTACAACAGGCTTGAGAGGCTGTAAGATCCCAGGCTTCAACCTACGAGCTCACTGAAGGGGTTTTACTTTAAAAATATACAAGGCTCCAAAAATTCACCCACTGCATTTATTAAAAGAGCCTTCAGTTCTTATAATACCTGAAATGAGAGTGCAAAGAAGACACCACACGTGTTTTCTCAGGAGGTCAAAAATAAAACACTTTCACTGGTAAACTTGAAAAAATAAGGGAACTTTGCAAAACTTTAAAGGGCAGCATTCAACCAAAATAAAGCATTCCACAAAGCATTGACTTAGCAGATGCTAACCCATACAACTTAGTAAAATCCAACATGTCCAGATTTAAGTTACCCAAAATATTAAGAAAGGAGATTATAAGAAGTAAAGAAAGAGAGTGAAAAAGAGAGAACTATAGCTACCACCTGGAGTCCTGTGCGAATCCAGCTTCTACATGTCCAGAAGGCAAGGACCATATGGAGAGCACAGTTTGCTGCATTTATTCCTCTGTCTGTCCTGCGGCCACACCCCCCACCCCCAGGCAGAACCTCTGGTGTGCCAGCAGATCTAGGGCTGTTCTGGGGCTCTGTGGTGTGGTATGAGCAGTGCTCTTGGGCTGCTTTTGACTGACAGCTGCCCTGGAGTTCCCCAAAGAAACACCAAGGGGCTGGGATATGGGGCAGGGCATCACCTCACCTTCCTAGAATTCGACCTGTCCCTTCCCTGCCTGCCTCAATCTGAGTTCGTTCGACCAATATTAACAATCCAGTGTCTCCCAGAGATGGGCCTGTGCAAACCTCATGAAGTTCAACAAAGCCAAGTACAAGGTCCTGCACCTGGTCAGGGCAATCCCAAGCACATGGCTGGGTGGAGAATGGATCAAGACTAGCCCCAAGAAAAACTTGGAAGTGTTTGTGTACAAAAAGCTGGACATGACCCAGCAAAGTGCCCTTGCAGCCCAAAAAGCCAACTGTGTTCTGGGCTGCATCAAAAACAGCATGGCCAGCAGGTTGGGGGAGGTGATTCTCCCCCTCTTCTCTGCTCTGGTGTGACCCCACTGGGAATACTGTGTCTGGGTTTGGGGTCCCCAATAAAAGCAGGATGTGCAACAAGCCTAGAGAAGGACCACTAAGTTGATCACAGGGCTGCAGCACCTCTCCTATGAGGACAGACTGAGAGAGTTGGTGTTGTTCAGCCTGGAGAAGAGGAGGCTTCAGGGAGATGTCATAGCAGCCTTCGAGAAGGGAGAGGGACTTTCACAAGGGCATGTAGTGATAGGACAAGGGAGAATGGTGCTAGGCTGAAGGAGGGTAGGTGTAGATTAGGTATTAGGAAAAAATTCTTTACTATAAGGGTGGTGAGACACTGGAACAGGTTTTTGGGATTATAGTCTTATTTTGCTGCTGGAAACAACATCATGACTGGTGCAGAAGCAAGAAAAAACTGTAGAACATTGTAGAACACCAGATGTCTCTGGATAGGTCTTCAAATAGTTGGTCATGACAGAAAATTAAAAAATACTGTTTTCTAAGATTCATCCACAGCTAAAATAATACAGTGGAAACTGGAGTTACTGCCAAAATAGATTAGTTATTTTTTTTCAACTGAGAAAGCAATTAACGGGTTCAATGAAAAATGCATACTTTCTTTTGTGGTCAATGATTCCTCAAACAATTGAATGTCAAAATGCTTTTCATAGCCTCTTACTAAATAGTTGAAAGGGAAATCATTCACTGTATGACCATTTTAAAGACAACAATGAAGCTGGAGAAAGAGAATTAATATTTACTTCCACCCAATTGCTTTTCTCTCATCATAAAATCTTCCTGTGGGCAACTGATCATTTGACCTTGAAAACTCTGCATCATAGAATTATAAAATCATGGAACAGACTATCCTGAGCTGGGAGGGAACTTTAAAGGTCATCTAGTCCAACCCTCTGCAGTGAGCATTAAAATTTTTAATTGCTTTTCGTCTTCTACCAAAGGAGTTTTAGAATTACCAGTAGTTCTATTTTATTTTGTTAACACAAATACGCAGAAATGTCAAAGCATGCCACCTCTACACAGTCATTGAAAGGATCTGGAATTGCTTTTCACTATGGAGGATGGTAATGTAAGCAAAGACTTTCTGGTTGATATTTAAAAAATTAGAAAATTATGGAACAGAGGTAAGGATGAAAAGAATTCAGTATGTAAATATTATTTAGATTTATTTCACACCATATTCCAAATGTTTAGGATACATCCTTAAAAGGAGAAGTAACAAATCTCACATACCCCCAAATTTATGACTTAATCTGTTAAGTGAAGAATAATTTACTATCGTAGATTGATAATAGGAAGCTAAAGAGCTGTGGGAAAAGTCAATCACTTTTCGGGAAAAAGAGAAAAAAAAGCCAATTCTGTAGGAAATCAAAGCAGGTGGAGAAAGAGGTTTGTATGGTGTCTTGAGGTTGAGGGGAACGTACAAGCATGTGTTGCAAGACTTATCTTAGACAAAGGTGCACTGTTTTATATTTGAAGAATCACTGTCTCAGGATCAATAAGCTCACCAAGACTGTAACACTTCTATAGGTTTCATCCTTCTGCAACTGCAGAAAAATTAGTTATCTTGTGTGAACAGAAGCTCATAGACTGCAGAAATCTGCTTCATATTGTTTCTAAGGCTGGTCTTTTAATTACACACTTGTATGCATAAATGCTTTTATTAGCTGATTTAAGAAAAAAGAGACATTGAAATAAAGAATATTGTTAAAATTGAGGTTAAGCACAATTTTAAACAATGTCCATCCCAACTGAACCCTTTGCATTGCGATTTCTGTACTGTTTTTCCATAGACACTACCTTTTTAGTGGGTGTCTCTTTGATAAAAGTTGCTAAAGAGAGTTAGATCTGATGGCAGGGCATCCTTATATACTATCTAGACAGATAAACCCCTGGTTTCACGTTATCTGACTTAAAAGACTTAACTCAGATATTTAGTCAGGCTCAGCTTAGGTCAATAGAGAGCTGAAGAGAGATGCCATGTACCATAGCTCATGCTTTTCTGTAAATGGATGGAACTACCTATCTGTATATTAAGAAGTTAATACATTACTGTCTGTGAGACAAAATTTGGTTAATATATATTAATCTATTGACAATATAACCATATGTACCATATATATATAACCACTATAACCATCTATATAACCATCAGTTTTCTTGTTTACTGGCAAGTAAAAAATCCTTCCAAATAGTTCATAAAATCACAGCATAGTAGAAAATGCCCTCGTGAGGAGGATTAAGTTGAAAAGTGGCTTTGGCCAAAAATAAAGGACACATTTTTAAGCAGCCTCTTATCGACCTGACCTCTAGATATGCGACTGGTGTTTCGGGGGTGAACATCCTCTTGAAAACATTCTGGTCTTGCATTCATGTGGGCAAAGCATCTGAGGAATAGGTGTTACCACAGGATAAATGTCTGTTCTTTATCAGAATATACATGCCTGTTTGTTCATGTTCTTACAGTAAATCAGCTTAGCATTATATTAAAAATTGAAAGGCAAAAAGTTAAGAAGCAAACTGAAACAGATAATCTCAACTAAACCAGCTTTACTAGGAAACCAGAAGCACCCAACAAAACAAATATACATCAAACTGTGTCTCAGCAACAAAAGGAAATGAAGTTAAACAGCCTGTGCAGTTTTGCCAGTGACTGCTTTCATGGCTGGCAGCGGCACAAGACTGTACAAGACATGTAAGAGAGCATCAATCAGGGAAAAAAAGAATGCTAGTCTCAGCACCATGCATTTCATGTAAGAGAAAACGATTAAGGTGTGCCTAAATGTTCTGCACTTGAAAGTAATATATTTCTAGAAATATATATTTTGTAGCACTTGATCTTGAGGTATCCCTAGCTGTTACATTCAGATAATTTCCTCACACTACTGGATGGGATGCTGACATTGCAACAGATTCAGTGAGAAAAGCTGCTAATTTTTCAGAAAGAAATACTCTCTCCCACACAATACAGCTGAAAGCAGCAGTTGCACAGGGCTAGGAGGGGAACAAAGAGCTGCCAAAATCCAATAGCTGAGAGGCTGGACACGAACCAAGGTCAGCATAGTGCAGATCCATGCTGTGATCTAGTACCAGATACTTCAGAGAATGGCACCAGAAAACAGCACATTACAAGTACTTTCCACTCAGAAACGTCTCTTTCATTGGTGCTGGAAACTGCAAATCTGTGTGGTTAGGAATTCCCTTAGCCACAGAAACAGGGAGGGCTTCCAAATCGTCTTGCCATTAGTTTGTGATAATGCCAGGTATTCTTTGCCTAAATCCCACAAGTCTTCCAATTATTGCAAATTCTTGGCCACATATTCTAAGTTTTCATGTTGCAGCACAAAAAGAATGTTGCTGAAGCACCCATGGAGGGTTCAAGACACCGTGCTTCTTTTTAAAGAACAAAATATAAGGCTTTCATAATGAAACTAAGCCTAAAACAGCCCTGTGGCTCTGCACAAATTGATGTGAAAATCTAGAACATTGCTAGTGATGGGTCAGTACAGATCTGTGCTTAATGGAGATCAGAACTGAACAGTGTCTAGTGCTACATTTATATTAGCTTTGGTGGCTGGGATTGAGATGAGGCCTGAGTTCATGGAGACAAAGGGTTTGAGTCATTTATGCTTTTATTGCCCCTGTGGAAAGTTCAGGAGAGCCTGGAGAGCTGCTTGGGCTCAGACCAAGCTGTACATGCTATACAAGTCAGCTCACAGGAAATTGCACCTGGATCAATAGGATGCTGTAATAGTAACTTTACCTGTTTCATGTTACACCACTCGTGCAACCTGTGGGGGTCGTAGAAACATAGAGTATCTTGAGTTTCAAGGAACCCCCGACCCTTCACAGGACAACCACAAGAGTCACATCATGTGCCTGAGAGTATTTTTCAAACACTTCTTGAACTCTGTCAGGCTTGGTGCTGTGACCACTTCCCAGGGGAGTCTGTTCCAGTGCCCAGCCACTCTCTGGGTGAAGAACCTTTTCCTTATATCTAACTTAAGTCTTTTCTGACAACTTCTGGCCATTCCCTCAGGTCCTGTCACTGCTCACCAGAGAGAAGAAATCGGTGCCTTCCCCTCCTCTTCATCTCATGAGGAAGTTGCAGACTGTTATGAAGTTTCCCCTCAGTCTCCATTTCTCCAGGCTGAACAAATCAAGTGACCTCAGCTGAAGCTCGTATGGTTTCCCCTCTAAAACCTTCACTATCCTCATGGCCTTCCTTTGGGCACTCTATAATATATTAATGTCCTTCTTTTATTGTGGCACCCAAAACTGCACACAGCACTTGAGGTGAGGTTGCACCAGCACAGAGTAGAGTGGGGCAATCACCTCCCTTGACTGTTTGGCAATGTCCTGATGCCCCAGGACAGAGTTGCTTAAGTATTTGCATTCACCAGAAAAATCAGGCAGGCTATTAAATTATTTTCTTCTTTCAGTTTCATAACTCAGTGGTTCTGGTTTTGAAACAGATCACATACATCCCCTGCTGTGTGATGTGCAATGAGGAAGTGGTAAGGCAACCCAGAGGTGAGCAGCCCTGTGTAGCATGGCCAGCTGAGGTGCAACCATCACTCTGGTGAGTGGAAAAGCTCTAATTCAGCCTGGTGTCTGGTCTTCAGTGTTGGGGTTTTTTTCTTGGCTCATGTGTGGAGATCACTGTTTTGGAAGTTAGGTTAATTCTCTGGGAAATGGAAGTGCTTTTATGGTCTGTGTTGTCACACCACGGGGAATACCAGTTTGGCAAGATGAGATTGACTGAATATGATGCAGTGAAAAAAGAGACTGGCAGTGCTTGAGGGAGGTGGGGGCTGATCAGTAAGCTCCACAATGGCTGTGGTATGAGATATGAAATGATGAGGTCTTTCAGGTCCTTTATCAATTTTCCTAAATTTTCCTCTGTTGTTACAATGGGAGACTTTTAATTGTGTGGTTTGATTAACTATCACAACATTCCAAAAAGAAAATGTAATTATGAATTAAAACCCAGAAGAAAATTCCCTTTAAGTGTGAAATGCTGATGGATGATGCCGTCTGAAGCCTGAAAGTGAGAGGATAAGTGCTCTTCTCTGCTGCCTGGCACGAGATGGTCATGTTGGGAAGGGGCAAAGTGCTTGCACTGGAGCAGGAGTTTTCCTCCTCCTCCTCTGTTCTGTGAGCAGTCAGCATGTCAGCTATCGTGGTGTGCCTTTATGCTCTCCCAGACAGGAGTGCAACCCTTCGCAGAGGGAAGAGGGAACAAGCTGAAGAGCATGACACTGCCTGGCTAGAGCACATTGCCACTTCTCCTGCCACATGCTGGTGGCCTGGCACTGCTTGACACTGTCCTCAAAGGTGCTCTTGTGCTCCTGTTCTCATGTTGGCATCAGGAGGGGAAGACCAGGACAGTGCCCCAAACCAGCTCATCTCTGTGAGGAGTCCTCTGGTTTCATCAGCTCTAACCTTCAGAGATAACACCCTTTGGCACTTCCTGAGACCCAGGATGGCCATATTTCCTGCACTGCAGAGGTGTCTTTTTTTTTCTTATGGTAAATTACTGACATAGGAGATGCTGAATAATTCACTGGCTTGACTACAAAATGCATTAGAAATTAAAGATTAGCTAATTCCACATAANGCAAAATGCATTAGAAATTCATCATCATGGCTGGGCTTCGCGAACGAAGATTTGAGAAGGGCTCTACCCACGTTTGCTGCAAGCGTGCTGGTGGCTGAAAAGGCCAATGCGCGATAGGCAAGTCCGGTCACAAAAGGCACAGTGGAAAGTCTCCTCAGGCTGTATTGGTGAGGCACGGCTCTTTCTGTGCTGTCTTTTTTCTTCCAGACTGATCCTGCGTGCGCTCTCAAAGGAAGCAGCAGCGTTATGGATGGTGTGCCTCCATGCCTCCCGACTGGAGGCCAGAGCGGACCATTGATGGTGGTAAAGATTAGCTAATTCCACATAATTTTTGGCTTTCTTCCTTTGTTTCAGGATCTGGCCAAGCTGCAATAAGAGGGTGGGCAGGTGCCTTGGGCTGTGGTGGGGTTGGGTTAGGATGATTGGTACCTGCAGGAAGGACTGTCCATGTGCTCCATGGTACTGCTGTACCGGCCTGTGGTTGTGCATCAAGCCAACAATGGAAATGCTCTGGATTGAGTATGGAAACAACTTTCTCCAAGGCAGACATTTTCCCATCTGCTGTCTTTTCGTGGTTCCAGTTTATGGTGTGGTCCCACAGACACTGTGCCACAAGCTGAAAGCTGAATTGCAGCAAAGTGGGAAGGGGTAGAAACTTCCTAAGCCCGCTCTTTTTTTGGTCAAAGAACAGTATATGTGCTAATTTTACTTCATCTCATGGGAACAGGTCAGTGTCAAACACTGCAGCTTACAGCAGGTCTCCTCTCCTATACCTTGCACAATCATTGGCTCCAACATCATGTGAGTATTAAATACTAGGGTAGTGTGTGGTTTAACTGACTGTATAAGGGCAAATGAAATGAAAATCAGACCCAAAGTTACCTCCTCCCTCTTCCTGGCACCTTGCTCAGAAAAGCTGGAGTTTAGATTTTTCACACTTTTAAAAAGTTTCACATCTTTAAAAACTGAAGATTGGTAAAATCCTCCATCCTGAACTAGAGAGGTGCTACTGTCTTTGGTGCATTCATCTTCTTTTCTTTACAAAGCAACAACAACTTACAAATACATGTTAATGTTTATTTTCTCTTATGAAGAACAGATAGCCTACATTTCTACATTTCCAGTGACAAGGAAAAGGCCAAAAAAATGAATGAGAAATTGTCCATCTAGAAAACTGCTTGTCCACACAGGCTGCAGCCAGGGAAGTTACAGTACCAACCTTGGGTTGAAGATAGAGAATTGTCTTTCAGACAGTGGTTTGTGGCCCATAAAGTCATGGTTCATCATAATGCACTTGACTTAGTTTATTTCCAGGTGATGGTATGAGTTAATGAAACAGTAAAAAAATTTACATGTGCTTTTCCAGCACATTTTCCCCTACCAGGAGTCCTTACAGTTGACAGGGATGTTTGCAATGGGTGAGAGCAATTTCTCAGGCTGTGGTTAGTGAAGGAGATGGCTTACAAGATTTTCTCTGCCTTGAGCTGCAGCTCTGGCTGTGGGAAGCCTGAGGATGTGAAGTTGCTGATTAATGAGATTTTCAGCAGGAGATGTATTTCCAGCACAGATTTCTTTTAAAGCCCCAACATTTATTTATTCATTCCTTTACTATGTGATAATGTATGCAGTTAACATCGTACTTCAAAAGCACTTTCATGCTTTAAGGGAGAGGTGTCAAATAACACTGTAGAGAGGTGTTTTTCTGTCTGTTTGTACTGTGTTTATTTTCATGTTACTTTTTGTGGTTTTGTTTTTTGTTTTGTTTGTTTGGTTGGTTTTTTTTTGTTTTTGTTTGTTTGTTTTTTGTTTTGGTTTTTTTTGTTGGTTTGGTTTGGTTTTTGGTTTTGGACTTTTTTTTTTTTAATCCAAGCTCTTTTTGCACTGGATATTTCAGAACTGTGAGATCTGTTGCTACATATTCATATTTGTGTCTGAATCATTCTACTCTAGTCATAAGCTGAAAAGAAAGTCTCACAGATAGCAAAATAAGTAGTGACCTGAGGTAACCTCTGCAGGTGGAGCAGCTCAGGGTTTAGCACAGTCCAAAGAGATCCTGGGGAAGAGTGGTATCATGTGATGATGGTAGTGCTGTCACAAGGAGCATGTAGTAAGTTTTTTGTTATACCATGGGTATCCCATAGTAATCTCTGTGCCTCAGAAAGTTGTCCCTTTCCATGCTGTCATCTAACAAATGCTCAGGAGGAGACTGTTATGTAATACTGATTGTCTATGGTAGGGACCACAGGATCTGAGCCCTGAGAAAACCTGCAAAGGATCTGTGAGGCAGGTAGTTATTTCTTCTGTACTTCTGTGCTGGTGCCATGTCTGTGCCTGACATGCTCATGAAAATCTGCAGTGGTAGTCTTCCCTATATTTTACTCCTGTACCATTCTCACTGCTACAGAATTTTTCCTCAGCTGTTCCCTGGGTCTTCTATTTTGAAAGTTAAGTCCATTTGTTTTTTTTGTCCAGCACAGTTCAGATTTGGAGAAAAGACTGTTGTCCTTCAATTTGCAGCATCCTTTTACATACTTGAGAGGTTTGTTATATTTCTCTCAGCCTTCTCTTTAGGCTAACCAATCCCATATCATTCAGTTTTTTGTCATATGGCATGCTTTGTAGATCTCTGATCATTCGTGTTGCTCTGCCTGTTCACCTTCTCCTGAATCACAGTGCCCATGACCTTCTGCGTCTTCGGGCTACAGTTCTGGTTTTATAATCAAGGAAGGTGATGTCTTTTTAGCAGCAGAAAGGATGCTGTGGATTCAATTTCAGCTCTTGCTCTTCACTGATCCTAATACCACTCCAGTACAATGACTGTATATCTGATGATTTCCCATGTTGTATTTGCTAATGATCATTCTGACTGAGTACAGTGACTTACGTTTGCCTTTAGAGAGGAGCTCTGTTTTTAAAAAAATGCATTCCAGTTGTCAGAAAGCTCTGAGCTTTGTCCTCTGCTGCTGTGTTACAGAGGAAGTGTCCTGTTTAACCTTCCTGCAAATCAATTAATATTGTTTGTCAGTGTACTTTGTGTATTTGGGAGACACTTCCCTTTCCCACTGGGAGAGGAGCTGACTACTTCTGTCCTGCCTGACTGTGAGGTTCGTTGATAGCGCTAAGGTGCTTTGGGAGTCTGCAGGGTACCACATGGCAACCCTTCACAAACTGCAAGCTATGCTGTCTATCATTACTAGTCACCACACTGTTTACTAACCAAAATATCTTGCAATAGCCAACTACTTTATGGTCAAAAGATAGAAGTAAGCATCTTCCAGTCAGTGGGAGACAATGAATGTTACACTGAGGCAGGCACATTAATCAGATCAGCTTATTCATCTCTGAAAGTGCCCGTCCGTTGGAACTGTCTTAACATGGAGCACTGGGTGACTGTCTCAGACACAGATGTGGTACAGATGAATCCTAGACCATCTTTTTGGTGGTCCTTTTACTTGGTGGAGTGAAAAAGGCTCATGAAAAACTTTATTTTTTCAGTGACCTCTGAAGAGGGCTCTGTTTCTGGTTGTAATAAACTATTGGCTATGGGAAGTTACTGCCTTCTTTCAAATCTGTGGCTACAGACTTAAAATCAATGCATCTGTTAGTTCTCTTTACTCTGAAAAAAATGATCTGTTTGGTAGAACAATCACCAAAGTCTTCAGAGGAAACTGAGCCAGTAAGCAATAGGGTTTTTCAGCAGAGGAAGGGCCCATGTTCACACAAGGAGAGAAAATTACTTCATGAGCAACATCAAACTTGGTTCTTTGATGCTTGTTTGGTAAAACCAAGTTGCTGTTGTTGTTGATAGTATTGTTCTGTGCATTTCCTGGGTGTTCATTCTATACTTAGGAATGGAAATTAGTACCACCCTACTTCATGAACATTCTGATTTCAATGTAATGGCTCAGGAACTGTGTTAATGTATATAGAATAGTCTAATAATGCAATAATACCGTAATGAGAGAATGTATTTTATATATGTGTGTGTGTGTTACGTATCTCCCTCCTATACTCAAGATTTTCTTACCATCTGTAGCATTGAGGAGTAATCCTGCTGGGAAGTTCTCAGGCACTGCCTTACTGACAGTGTACGCTTTGCCTTGATATACACTTACTATTCACTGACCAGCGCAGCAGTAAGCCTTCCACCCAACATGATTCACAAGAGTCTTGTTTTCCTTTAGTGATCAATTTCTCAGGATTCTAGAAACTGCAAGGAGAGATGCTTTGGTTTTCTTTTTGTTAGAGCACTGTGCCTGCCATGTTCACAGCAATCAATATCAGCAGATTTCCAGACCGGTCCATATTGTTTCTAGTCCTCATGCTACTGGGGAATGTGAGATGCTGTGAAACAACAGAAATTAAAATGTTTATTTGTAACAGCACAAAGCTATGTAAAAATAAAACGGCTTTTAAAGGGAATAACTGACTAATTTGAGAACAGAAAAACTCTCCATAGGCTAAACCAAAGTTGTTCCCAGGAACTACTAATGTTACTATATTTTTGTGTTTTGCTTTGTGGAGAGCTTAAAGCCTCTGTGACACAAGGTACTCTATAATATTAGGTGTTACCATTGATTTCTACAGGGATGATGCATCAGTTAGCAAAACTTCATCCATCATAACTATAAGATATGGGAAGCTATTGTATGTGAAGTGTAAAGACTTGAATCTATTTGTTATCCAGTTCTTGCAAGAATGACTGCAAAATCCTCTTTGACCTTGAAAAACCCTGAGCTTGGTTTTCAACTGAAGCTCTCAGTAACAAGGTTGGGGGAATATGCGGGTGGGATAGTAATCCATGTGAAAGCTTGCACTGTTCAGATCCTGATGATAAGATCATTTCACCAAGAAAAAGAAGTCACTGATATCTGACATCTTCATTGTCATGTTAAGCAACGAGAGAGAACATCACCCCATACAGGTGATTAACCTTCCCTGCTCCCCAAGAGCTGGCTGCTCACAAGCAGGGTCAAAGGCAGATGGTGGCACAGCCTGAGAAGTCTGACCTTGTCACCACTTGAACTCTGTCTGTGTGTTAGATAAATGTACGTTGGAAAATTCAGTGTTTTTCATTCTTTACTGAAGCATGCATGCTGGTCACGATCCTGGGTAACTGGCTCTAGGTGGCTCTGCTTGAGCAAGGTGGTTGGACTGGACGATTTCCAGAGGTACCTTTCAACCTTAGCTCTTCCGTGGTTATACTTGGAAACCATACAAGCGCCTTACCAATTTTTCCCTGAACTGAGAGGATTTTGATTCAATGCCTAATAACAGTTTCTTCTAGCATCAGGCTGGTATTACACCACACTTAGTGTTTGTATGCTGACAGTGTGCACAGTGGGTAAGTGTCATGTTGCTTATGGCACCATGACTTTTACTAAATGTGTGACAAATGCAGTGCAATATGAAATACTGCAAACTACATAGTGCTTATCAGCTTAACAAGCTAAAATGTATTTGATGATGTTCTTTTTGGTTTTTATCTGTGCTTGTTCGTTTGCAAAATGCAATCATTTGCAATTGGCCTGCCTATTGTTAGCTCAAGTTGTTTCTGCTGAATATTGAACTCAAATAATTTGAGAAGTGTTATTCAATATGATGCCTGGTTTATTAGTTTCATTTCAATGTGTTGGATGTCTTCATAGAAAGCTTTGTCTTAATGGCTGTTATAAGGGAAGATCAGTTTCCAAACAAGGTGCAGTGCTGCAAGCTACATTTTCTGAGAAAAAGACAGAAAAACCATTTAGGAAAATATATAGCTTGTCAATCTGTGCTTTTTCTAGTCTATGATGTGAAAGGTTTTTCAAAGACTGAACACATTACATATAGGTTGGTATAAACAGGTCATGCTACATGCCATGAATTTTAGATTGTGTGTCATTTTCATTTATTTTTCTGTATTTTGAATGCATCCCTGAAGTTTAAGCATGAAAAAAATCTAGATGAAAAAGCCTAGTGGATTTATCACCCAGCAGGTATTTGGTGACAGCTCTTGCTACAGGGATTATAGCTCTTCTCTTGTCACTTTCTCCTTCAGCACAGGCTACAGAGCCTGGGAATTTAAAATGCCAGCTAATGAGGGATTAGAGGCATGTAATTTTTAGAACCCTTGTACTGTCATGAGAAAAAATAATAGTAGGTTTCCTCTGTCATTCACACAAACCTGATCTAAATTAGCTGGAGAGACTGCTGTGAAGGACACTTCAGTTTAAAACTCTTGTTTTCATGTCAGGCATGTGGCATTTCCTGGTCAACATCTTTGCCTCCCATGAGGAATGACAAGGCAAATTCAGTTCTAGAGGTGGCTGAGAGGATACTTGATTGCTTTTTGGACTGCAGTCTAAGATGCATCACAAGGTGTGGTCTGTATATGCACCACTGTGCTTGTTAAATGTGGGCTTTATAAGCTCTCTCTATGCAGAGCTCCTTTGCGGTAAGGACTGCAGATTTTGGTGTTCACAGTTCTAGTTGATCCTAAAAAGGTCTGAGAACTGTACCTTGCCAAGCAGCGGCAAAAAGAGACAGCTCTGGCCAGAGTTGCACAGAGTGAGTGCAGCTGGTTTTACCCGCACAGCTGTGAAATCAACTGTTCACATTTCCAGGATGCAGGAGGGAGATTTATACTAACTGTGTTTCTGCTTTTGAAAGGAGTCAAGGCCTGTGCTATTTCTTGTGTGTTTTCCCAGTGCTCTCTTTAGAGGACTGATGTTAAAAGTTGTGAAGAAGTTTAGGTGTAGTAAGAGTTAAAATGGACAAAAGCATGAAGATGTTATTTTAAAAGAGCTCATCTTCCACACTGGTAAAGAAGAGTGTTTTTAGCAAAGGAGCAAAAATAAGGTCTAGTAGCAGTGGCAAAGGGCGAACTACAGTGACCTTGAATTCATATATCATCCTTAATACCATGATTCAAGCAAGTAGGATAAATAACTCTATGCCCTTTGGCCACAGACTGCTGTGCACAGCGGGTACTTTCCAGCAATACAGATATTCTGTCCAATCTCCTCAGAGACTTTGGGCCAATCTCAAACCCTCTTATAAACACAGTTGAGACTCCTTCTTTGGTATTCAGCTATTTTAGCTGACATTTGTACTAATTTATCTTTCTTAAAGTCTGTTCAGCTGGACTGCTGCCTACATCTGGAGTGAGGAAAGGAGTTACACAGGAGTGCTCTGAACAGATAGATAAGCAAGCCCAGTCACCAAAAGCAGAACCCCTTTGACAACTTCAGCATTTTCAAGCACTTATTACTGGCAGAGACAATCACTTCTAATGTACTCCCTGCCTGTAGGTATTGACGTGTTTGTTCTGATTCTCAGTCTTTGTTTAGGGCTTATTACTGTGATCACTTTTTCTGTTGTAGGTTTGCACATCAGCAGTTTAATTACAAAGACAGTTCTCTCCTAAATGTCAGCTTGCTATATTTTTGCTGTCCCTGTAGCCATTACTGCCTTTGTACTGATTCACGGGCATGGTCTCAGGCAGTAGACCTTGCTACTAACCTTGACGTCAATATTATTTGTCCTTCTCACTTAAAATAGGAAAGAAAAGTAAAATGACCTCCTGCTTTTCCTGTGATACGTAAATGTTTGTGTCACATTTGTGTATACACGCTTACAGTTGTGTGTGAGGAAGATATATATTCATGAAAATGGGGGACATTTATTTTGATGAATGGCAGTATGTTGCTTAGTGACACATCAGGTCACATCACATAGTCACTAAGCAACTAGATGTGATCTGACAACATTATGAATCCTTTTTCATGTGTTTACTGATTTCTTAGAAGTGCAAGTGTTTTTTTTTTTGCTCTGGCCACTATTAATTAACTGTGAAATTCTATTTAATGCTTTTATTTTCACTGGTTCTGTGGTTGTTAGTTAGAGTCTCTTGAGTTTGTCATCCTTGTTCATCTCATCTCAGATATCCCAGAAGGCAACACTTTCCATTGCTCCAAATGTGAATTACATCTAAGTGAAAATAAAAATGCTATCTTTTTTATCATGTTAGGTTTTGTGCCCTTCTAGCTTTCACCGTTTGCACTAAGTAGTGACAGTCATTCACTGTGTCAATTCACTTATCAAATTACAAAGGTATTTTTAGCTTGGGTCATGGTTTATTAGGTAGAAATCACTGTGCTTTCATATGATCCAGACTGAAAAGGAGCTAGTGAACCAGTAGATGATGCAAGTTACTCCTGTTATCCACTTGGTTATTCTTTCAAGCCATCACTTCTCAAAAGTTAGGAAGATATTTTTCTGATACGAGCATTTTCCTCTTCATACAAGCAACAGGCAACATACTTTTTGGAGTGCATGGTTGACTAGGATGCTACTTAGCCCTTTGGGTGCCCTCCTGCAAAAAAGTCTTGTGACTCACAGAAGTGACTGCAATGTATAGCCATCAATTGGCTTGAAACCTTTGGAAAATGTGAATTATTTGATAGGAAAGCTAATATAGCTCTAACTTGCTCAGAAATTTCCTGTTGTCTGCCTCTGCCTTCCTATGCTCTGTCCTGAACATCAGAATGACAGCAGTACTGTTGTTCTGTGATGGAGGGAGATCTGCATGGGGACACTTATGGAGCCCCCTTGGCTTTTTGTCTTATGTGGCAGGGAAAAGTTGAGAAACAAAAGTGAATATTTCATGTTCAGGGTCCCCTTGGGTCACTTGGCCAGAATACACTTGCTCATCTTAACTGAGGCTAAGAATAAGGTAAATATTAATTCCAGGTGGCATGCTGATGAACCATGCATAGAATAGGGAAGTGGCTAAAAATAGAATTGCTGCCTTCCAGTAAAAAAGAAAAAAAAAAAAAAAGATTAATAAAAGTTTTGAGGGCAGGAGTAACCATTAACTAAGCTGGCACCATCCCAGCATTTGCTTGCACAATTTCGGTGTGGTGCAGTCATGGTTCTGGTCAGTCTTTCTGAACATTATTGGAGTATAAATGTCACTTAAATTGGTATAAAATCAGGCAGCTCCTGCCTGCTTAAAAGTAGAATCTGCCATCCTAAAAGGAGACAGAAGAATTCACTTGAAACCAGGGCAATTTCATATTTCTTTCAAATGTGCAAGCACTGGCATTGCCCTCAAACGGTGCCATCTGTGTGGGTGATAGGCAGTATGTTTGTATTAGTAGCTGCCAAGATGATTTCAATGCTGTGGTCTATACTGCTTATCTTGAATACTCATGTGGGCTGCTGTGTGAAGCTGGTCCAGATAAAGTGAGCCTGCTGTGCCTTTTCCACTTCTCCCCCTCCTTCCTGCATCTCAGTCCTCTGCTGCAGGCTGTGAAGGTGGCAATTGCTTTGAGTGTAACTTTGGCAGGGGGAAAGTGGCGGTTGGGGGGGGGGACAGCAGCAAGTACCAGGCAGAGATTGCCATCAACTCTGATGGATGGCAAACCTGCCCTGCAGCCTCACTGACCCTGGTCTGAAAAGGTTAATAATTGTAAGAGGGTTGGTGTCATATCTTGCAGGCAATGGTGTTGTGAATGCGTCAAAGAGCACAGTGAGACAGCACTTTCTGCTTGGTCCCAGGGCAGTCACTCCTTCTGCGTCCTCCCTCACCCCTGCAACAACATTTCAGGAGAGCTCATTAGGATCTGACTTGCTCAGTGAAGCACAAGCAAACAGCTTCTTGTGGGGAGGCACCTCGTTTTATGCATTCTCTCCCTGAAAATACCACTATCAATACAGAATTGCTTGTTGTGTCTTGTGACTTTTACAAGATTGGGTTACCTGCACCATACCTCTCTGGGAAAAGAAAAGAAAAGAAAAAAAAGAAAAGAAAAGAAAAGAAAAGAAAAGAAAAGAAAAGAAAAGAAAAGAAAAGAAAAGAAAAGAAAAGAAAAGAAAAGAAAAGAAAAGAAAAGAAAAGAAAAGAAAAGAAAAGAAAAGAAAAGAAAAGAAAAGAAGAAAAGAAAAAAGAGAAAAGAGAAAAATGTATTCAGTACATAAACCTTGCTATCCAAAGTGCTGTAAATCTGAGAGTACCTGTCTCTCCCCATGGATCAGCATGGAAATCTAGTGCAACAAATGCTCAACTTGTCATACCCTCTCCTTTCTGCTTTACCCACCTTCTCTTCTTTTTAAACAATGAAAAGTGAAATTCTGACTAATTTTAAAACTCATAGTTTAAAATATCTCCTTAGATAGGCTTTGTTAGGGTGCAATTACCAAAGTTCTATGTTGCATACTTATCCCTTCTCAATGTAGCCCACTGATTTCAAGAGTCTTCAAGGAATCATTAAATCTTCTAATTTGTATGGTGTAAACTGCTGCAATTTATATGTGGTAGGAAGTTCTAAATTTTTCTATCATGGATTCATTTCAACATCCATCTTTAGAGTTCAGAATATACACCCTGGGGAGGGAGGGCAGGGAATCCAGCCTGTGCTCTTTTACATCTGTAATGGCTCAGAAAGGATTGGATTGAACTGGTAGGGATTATATTGGATGGGATTGGACTAGACTGGCCTGGACTGGATATGAGTGGGTTGAACTGGATGAGATTGAGAGTACCCATCCATCTTAAAATAGTAGAATTTGTTCTAGGAAAGGAACAGAAATGCAGAAGCATCTGTGTTGGCTCTAATCCAGTTCAGTAGATGTCTCACCAATGGATAATGCTTCTAGGTCATGACACACCAATACCACACTTGGGAAGTGTGAAGAAAATTCTGGGTGCAATTCTGGTTCCTGAGGCTTGCTATCTACACTGATAATATTAAATTAAGTCAGTGTCAGGCCACAGACTCCAGAATCTGTAATCACCCATCCTGCTGTGCACAGTCCTTACTTTTTGGCCAGGGCTGACTTGCACTGCCTTAGCCAGGCCCAGATTTAGTGTGGGCTGGGGATGATTCCCAGTCGGCTGCCTGTTTGACACCACATCATTGTTGAGGCCAAGGGAGTGGTAGAGTGGCTCTATGCTGCCCCAGGGCCACGAAGAAGTCCCATGAACATTTAATTTGCTGGAATGGATGCAGTTATGGTGTTGGAAGCACACGTGGTTTCTTGGAATAATTTGCAGATTTGATGTAATCACCACTGTAGTTAACATTGGTTGCAAACTCCCTTGCATTTTCTGGGTCTTCCATGCTGAAAATGGCTGTCACCATCCATCTTTCAAGAGGCAGCAACACTTGATGAAGTGATTGGGCCAGACAGAACAACAGCTGTCATGAAAGACAAGCAATCTGCCAAGCTCCTTCTTTGGACTTGATGGGAGAAGTTTTTTCTAGCACAGGTTTTATTTCTTTTTGGACTGCTGTGCAAGTTTTAATAAAATGTTCCTCCTGCAAACGGCTTTCTGGCCAGGGGCATGAGTTTCTAGCATATACTAAAAAGAATCAGTCAGTGGAGTTTATGACTTCTCCTGGGGTTTTGTACGGAAGAGCACTGGAAAACATTTAGGATGTAACAGCAGAAAAGAAAGGGATGGTCTATTTGGTTCAGTAGCAGAAAGAATTGCATGAATCCTGCTGTGTTTACTTAAGAATAGACTGGTGCCTCTGTCTAAATTCACCCTGGAGCAAAGATTTTCCTCTGTCCAAACAATTTAAAACCCGGAGAGAGGTGGAAGAAATTGGGCAGATCAGCAAAGGACCATTACTTAATGAATAAGGCAATAGAAGTTGCAATGTTTAAATTGTTTTAGCCGTCACCTATTCATGAACTGGATGTGTTGGTCAGCCAACGGCAGCTGTGTGCTGCCTATGGGCACTTCTTGTCCAGGTGCGAAAGCAGCTCCCTTTGGGTTTGTTAATTTGCAAAAGGTTTTCTGTGAAATATATCACTCTGAATGACACATAGGGATTTTGAGGAAAGTGTATATATTTTAATCCTATTTTTGCTTTGTATTTTTGTGAGTTCAAAAGCCTTTTACAGCTTTAGTGTCACAGCTTTTGCTTGTGGTTATTAGCCTTTATCCTGGAGGAACAAGCTGATCAAAAGAGTCAAGCTGAAGTCCCAAAGCTTTCTGTCCTGTGCTCAAATCTTTGTGAAAGCTAAATTGCCTCTCAGATGTATCACCTTACTGTTACAATTGCTAGGAAATACATTTTCATTTAATTTCTAAGAACTAGTAGCTAATGGAGATTAATTGGATAAGACAGAAGCAATTAATTAAAACATCCAAGAATTCAGAGGTCTGTTAGAGTAAAGATGTCGGTTGTAGCTGATAACATTTTGTGAAGTTGCAATTATGGTAAGACATAGTTATACAAATTGAAAAATACATTCTTTTTGGAACAGTAGATAATTTTTTTAATCCACACACAACTGTAAAATGACTTTTTGATGTAACCACTCAGGAAGGATCTCGTGTGTGTGTAGACAACAATTCACAGCCATATAAACTCTGATCTTTAGTGGTAATTGCTGTTGATGTCAAGACCAGAGCTGGTTTTGCTGCAGCATTAAGTTTCCTAGGCTTTGCCCAACAAGCAGACAAGGGTGGAAAGGTCTCAAAGGTTGGGAATGCTCTGTCTCCACGCCTTGCCTCTAATAAAGGATGTGGTGGGGGAATAGTGCTGAGAGATGGGCATACTCCATGTCCTTCCCTACGCACCAAACCTACTTATGAAGAAATCCAGTGCTTTGGTCTGGGAAGCAGCAACACTGCCTGTAATGTCCTTATCTGTAATGCCTCTTCTTCCAGCAGTGTCCCAAAGAAGAGGCTCTAGCACAGCAGCACTGCAGTGCTACTTGTGTCTCTTAATTTCTCCTCAAATTTGCCTGAGGGGCAAGATTGGTCCTGCCAGTATGGCCCTCCATGACCTGTATATGAAGGCCAGTTAATCTGCCTGATTAACCTGGTTGAGAGTCTGAGATTAGGAAAAATCTCATGATAGTGTATTCCCATGGCAGTGACTTCTTGGAGGGAGGAGGAATCCATAAACCACTAGTCTTGTTTCACTGTCAGTCTTATTAGTGTCTGGGTGAAATGAAACTGCATCAGTAACAAACAGCATGAATCTCTTTAAATCTGTGTCTCTGCTTTGTGGAGTTATGGGCACATATTGTGTTGAAATCCAGAGTATTTCAGTGACAGGAAGAGGGATGAAATCAGTTTCACTGATGGTAGCTTAGCTTGGTGTAGCTGGTACATTTATTGCTCCCAGGTGTCTATGCATTCCCAGTTCATGGATATCTGACTGCTCAGAAATCAGGTCCAGAGCTCCTCAATTTGCTATTTTAAGATAAATCACCATTGATTTTGGATGTCTTAGTCCATAAATTTGCATACTGAGAATCGGTTTTGGAAAAACTGTAAGACATCCATATAAATGGAGCCAATAGTTTGACAGCCATTCCAAGCTGAGCTGTACTTGCTTGGAACCCAGAATGCATCCCATAGGTCACTGTAACAGAAGACAGATACATAAAGGAAAGAAACACGAATGACAGGGGATGGTGGTGAAGTGTTACTGGGGTAACCATATGTTTCTGGAGGCCTAAATTTAAATCTTGCTTTGATTTCATCGCAGGCCCTATTTGTCAGTGCCACAAAATAGCTGACAAATACCGCCTAGTAAAGATCCAGAGTTGTGGTAATTGAAGATTTGTAAGCCAAAAATCCTGAGTGCTGGAAAACCTCCTCTCCAGTGCACACTTAGCACTTGCTAATATTGGTACAGCAAATGACCCATCACTCTGCCTCCATCACTAAAGGAAAATAAATGAGGATTAAAGTTAAAATCATGTCTTACATGAACCAGTGAAAAACCTGAATCATCTCACACATAGAACAGGAGGAGGCAGTTTAGTCATGCAAGAATAGCTCATGTTTTAAGACAATTTTCAGGGTCTGACAGTAATTGATTTCCTCAATATTGGACAGAGAAACCCTCTGTTGATGGGTCTGAAAGGTCTGATAAAAGGAGCAAGGTAGATTTGTCTTCCAGCTGCATGCCTCTGTTGCTAGGAATGATTTGCTCTCTGTCACCTTTGAATGCTCATTTTTCACACTATTTTATGAATATTTGATTCTTGTAGTTCTGAAAGGGTATGAATTTGGAATGACAAAGGAAAGGGGAAAGTAGTTAAGGAAGTCTCTTCAGCAACTTTTGTCTCCTACACATGGTCAGAAACGACTTGCTGTGCTGTACTGAGAGCTGTGAATTCCCAGTGCTGCATTGTGGGAGGAGATACTGGGAGCTCATGGTTCTTCTCTCCCTTGGCCTCAATTTCAGATGGAACCAGTCTGTCCTTAGGTTGCATGGAGCTAACTGATGTCTATGGCAATGCCATGTATAAGCCATTTATTCCTAGAGGATAATGGGAATAAAGCCTATTGTGTATTAAGAACTTTTGACTTTCCAGATTTTTTAACATTTTTCTTGCAACTGCATGTATGATTTCGTAAGTACATAAATGAATCTCAAAACTCCAAAATATACTTTCATTTGTAATCTAAAAATAAATATTAACTGTAAAATGTGATATTTTTGTATTTCTTCACAAATAGAACTCATTATACATTTTCTGTTTAAAAAACAGATAAAAAGTAATACAAAGCCCCAAGATTTCATCACACTGTTTACTTTATAAGCAATGCAATATAGATAGTCAAACTATGCTCTACACAGCAAGCATCCCCACAGCTCTCTTAAATAAAGGGACATAGTGTCATGTTGGATTTTTGAACAGTGTGGGAAGGGCTCACTGATTTTCCGTGCCTACTTTCATATTCAGTTTATATACTGATAACTTACGATTCGGTTGAAGTTAGAGAATACTTCAAATGTCTAACTGCTTTCCCAGAATTTAGCCCCAGGTGTGACTGGAAATCTCAGTACAGTGGTATGCTCTGAAGGATTTCTTCCCATCTTGCAGATGATGTTTGGCAGCATACACTAAGAACAGCCTTGCTGTTTATGTCCTTGCCATTATTGATTTCAGTTTTAGCTTTAAAACAGAACTGAAATACTGTGGGAATATAAAAATTAGTAAGGCTTTTTTTCCTTTCTGCTGGGTGAAAAGACTGTCTTCCAGTTTATGCACACAGCCTAGTAGTCTTCTCTGAGGTCTAAGGTGGGTCTTGGGAGGTTAGGAGAGTCCTGCATTCTTTGTAAAGTCCTCTAAACACCTCAAGCTACATCATGGTAAAGTGTGTGGTGAAACTCAAACTGGTCTTCATAGGTCCACAAAGAAAATGTAAACTACCAAAATTACTGAGAAAAGATGGGCTCATGGCAATGGCAGTGCACTCCAGTGTGGCAGTGTTCTCTTCTCTTTTAGTAGGGACTTCATGTGAAAACACAGATAATTACCTGTGTAATTTATCATTGGTAACAAATTTAGCCTTTCAGTACCTAAAGGGAATCTACAGGAAAGCTGGAGAAGGACCTTTTACAAGCGCATTTAGTGACAGGACAAGGGGTAAGGGCTTTAAACTGAAAGAGGGCAGGTTCAGATTAGATACCAGGAAGAAATTCCTTATTCAAAGGGTGATGAGACACAGGAACAAGTTGCCCAGAAAAGTCATGGATGCCCCATCCCTGAAAATGTTCAAGGTCAGGATGGATGGGGCTTTCAGCCAGCTGGTTTAGTGGAAGTTGTTCCTACCCATGGTGGGGAGTTGGAACTAGATGACCTCTAAAGTTCCTTCCAACCCAAGCCATTCTGTTATTCTATAAACTTCTGTAGATTTCGTAGGCTATAGTAAACCACATGCAAGATAGGACAAAATAGTACTGCTTTTCTCCTAGCTTTTGTTATATTGATTTAAACTTAGAGCCTTCAGAGCTGGGACCATCTTTGTCATTTGTGTGTACGTGGATTCTTATAAAGGGCTTACAGGCTCATCTGGGTTGCAGAGACATTGCTGTGCCACAAATATTTACCAGTTATTGACAATAATTATTCCTTCATTGAGATGCACTGAAACACGGCAAAGACTGTTTTGGGAAAGAAAAGCTTGCTATCAGTTGGCTGAATTCTTTGTACTGGCCTGCATAACATTGCAAAATGGAATTATTTTGCTTTACATAATTGTTCTTGTAACTAAGGAAACTTCAGAACAGCTGCTGACTTACTGTTAATTTTTTTGCCAGTTAAATTTTCTAGAAGAAACAAAGAAACTAAGTTTGGGTAAACTAAAAGATCAAACTGGGCACATTAATTATTTTTCTCTCTTTTCTTTATAACTAAGATACCCTGCATGCCTCAGCAAATTATTGTTGAAGCATCTGAAGTATTAACATAAAAAGCTTTAATTGAAAATATATCTCCTGAGAATTTCAGTTCTTTAGCTGTGGGCTCAGACCTCCAAGATTTTCATACATATTGCTGAGGGCTAGTGCACTGGGACATACAATCTTCAGCAGTGGATGATGCAAGTAATTAATTATTATAAAAAGTACTCAGTTGTCAGATTCCCCTTCCCACTGAGCTTGGTAAAGCACCAAAGCAGATATGTTCTTGTCCCAAAGAGCCTTCTTCTTATTAGCATGAAATATGGGGAGAGAAAGAGATGCCAAAGCTGAGCAGAGCAATGAGGATAATTTTTTATGATAATCCTCACAGTGTCTCCATTCTTAAATATTTTCCCAGTTTTTCTTTATTCTTAACTCTTGGGTTTTCTTAAAGAAGTGAGGCTTATGAAATTGTACCAGCTTGCTCTCGGTATGCCTGCCTACAGTATCTCAAAGATACCATGTTTCTCAAAGTTTCAGAGCTGAGAGTCTGAGAAGAGCAGAGACCTAGTTTTTGTCCCATGTAAAGAGAAAGGCGGGAAGGAACGAGAGAGACAACCTCAGCACACAGCTGTTGGGAAATTTACCATAAAAACGTGTCTTGGAAAAGCTATGCAGATTTGGACTGTGTTTTTCAAAAGGGACCAACGATACATCTGGACATGGAAATAAGAAAACTCTTCTTTTTTAATAATTACAAACTCACTGGCCTATTTTTTAGGTCTTATTTTATTTAAGCTCATAAAAAGTTTGGATCCAATACGGAGTAAAATTTTAAGGGCTGAGCTCTGAAACTTTCAACAGGGTTCCCAGCAAGACCTGCTGGGTTCAAACACTGTTGAAACCTCAACTGTTCCACATGACCAAATAGACACTGATCTGCTCTGAAAAGTCATTAAGATGACCAGATGTCCTTATTCATTTGGAGTGTAGCTCCTCATCCTGGCAGCCCAGAGACTTTTTTCAGGGGCTCTTTTAAAGCAGATTTCTCCTATTTTCCTCTGTAGGGAAAGAATTAACTCTTTCCCTACATTCTTCCTCCATTCCTTAGGAGAAGGGCAAACAATAGACATCTCTCCCTAATGGACATAACTGAAATCATCTTCACCAGAAAATCTGGATCAGGGAATATTTTCACAATGGGATTTTGATCTCACACAGAGGTCTGAACCTCCAGATGTAAGTAAGACTAAAGCAATGCCCTAGATGTCTCAATGATGTTTTCCTCTCTAATTCATCTACTGCAGAGGAATATTTTATGATATCTGAAAAGATAACCAAAGGAGCAGTTGTCAGCCATCAATGATGTTTTTTCTAATGAAGTTCCTCAGGAATCAATACTAGCCATGCATCTTAGCCAAGAATTTTATCACCATTCTGGACGTAAACCACAAATAAAATTTCACAGATGAGTTGTAATGAAAGCAGGTCAGCCACTTTTAAAGATGTGAAGTGGTTGGTGACTGCAGGAAAGGATCACTGTAAAAACCTGTTTTCTTCTAGGGAATTCAAGGCCTTGTAGCTAGAAACAGGAGCTGTGAAAACGTTGTGGAAATCATCAAATAGCCAATAAGGAACAACACTGTGGTGAAGAAGGCTAAAGCAGGTAACACACAGCAGACAGGAATGGAAGAATGAGGAGGTGATTTTTGTTTTGCACGTGGCATTATTGAGACTTATACAGGAAGGCTGCATCCTCTTAGCAGTAATTTTAGAAGACCTGAAAAACTGGAAAGCTCCAGAAAGAAGCATGAGGAAAGGACAAAGTGGTACATTTACCAGCTTCAGCAAGGGACAGTTTGGCTAGGCTAAAGGAAATGTTTGGGTTTTCTTACAGTGGTAGTAAAAATGTTGGAGGAGGTAATTTCTTTTTTCTTTTCTTGCACTGGGTATCTGTCAAATGGTAGGATTTAGGCATGATAGACATCTTTAGTAAAGTTCAGGGATTGGTGCTGTGTGATCCCAGACCACAAATCTGATTTAATCCTTCTTGTCTCACGCTGGTATGGATATTTGTAACACTCAGCTCTCACAGGACACTTTTTATCCACAGACCTTGGAGCATTTTACAAACAATCTTTTTGTCAACTCCTCTGTTTCTTTTTCATAGAAATTGAAATGCAGAGAAGTGACAGAGTTCTCTAGGGCCAGATGTGGGAATAGAGCCTGTACTCCCTCAACAGCCCTGCCTTGAGCTGCTCACCTGACGTCTATGCTCTCTGAGCAATACCATATCCATTGAAGCAGCTTTCAGCCCAATTATCAACTGACTATTTCAATTTTTTAAAATGAGTGTAGCTCAACTGCCCATTTCAGATCAGTACTGGATCACAGATGATATCCCACTGCAAAATGGGTAACATCGGTAGTGTGTCAAAAGGAGGTTTTCTCTGAAACCGAAAGCGAGCTGGACAGATCTTATTAGAAGGCAGCACCCAACACAAATGCCAAAGCTCTGATCCAAAGCAGCTGGTAGCTCATAATTATGGTAAATATCCCAATATAATTCCAGTTATATAGGGATATGAGATGCTGATGAGAACAGTGAAGGTTAGAAGGGTTACATTTAAGGCACAAGACTATGCTTAGCTTTTTTCCAGTTCTGTTTTTAACTTGTAGTGTAAACATGAACCAACATTTTAACCTTCCTATAGCTGTATTCTCACACTGATGAAATGTGAATAATATTTCCCAAATTTTAAGAAACTCTTTGAAATCCTTCCCTTTGTAAGGCATCAGAGGTCAGTAATTGTGTTTGTTGTTTAGTTGTATTTTTCCACAACAATCCACAGAGAAGCAGTGGGTAATGCAAGGCAATTAATTATCTTGAATATGTAGCTCATAAATATCTAGAACCAAATAATAAAAGAGAGATTCAGATTTATTGAAGGCCATAGGAATAATGGAACATGTTGCAGTTTTATATTCGATGTATTTATTTTAAAAGAAATGTGGTGGTTTAAGTTGTGTGTATGAAGTATGCCTGACATTTTCTGTTGATTTTAAACTGCATGATATGAGGGAACAATATTTCTCTTTCTGCTATTTTTGAGACTTCATTTTTCCAATATTAGATGTGATCACCTGGAAACACTGAAGCTGTTTGCTAGAACCATTTTGTTTAGCTGCTCTTATAAAACTCCTATCAGTTTTTGTCTATTACAAAAATGTCATTGAAATCTGTGAGCTTTAAAAGGCATATGTACTTGAGATGAAAAAGAAATACCATATAGTAACAAATACAACAACAAAGCACAAAGTGGAAACAGTAGAGGTACATTACATACTCTTTGCAATAATATGCCACAGACTAATGGCTTAATATCCTGAGGGTGACCTGAAGTCCAACATTTTGAAGATAACATCATTTTCTGTGTTTTTTTCAAAGTAAAATCTTAAAAAGGTACCCAGCAGGCTTATCAAAAGTTGACTTGAAGATGAGATATCTATAAAGTTCCTTTTGCATTGTAGTCAGTGAACGAGGACAAGACTAAGAAAACAAGTCCAAGGCCTGTACACAAAGTGTGTACAAAGTGTGTTTAGCTTCACTGATTACTGGGACTCTGAACTACTGTCATCCCATTAATTTTTAACTTGGATAATTACAATTCAGGCTCACTCAAAATTTTTTTTTAAAAATTAAAATGCTTATGGTGGCCTCTTGGACATGCCCTAAATATTAAAATTCTTATGTGATGTGTAGGGATGTATGGTGGGATCTTTCAGGATAGTCCAAGCCACAACTGAAGGACTGTCTAGTTTGCTTTGGAGACTGTGCACTTCAAGACCACTTTGAGAGTCCCTTGGTTGAGAACAATATCTGTGTTGCAGGGTGCTCGATGCCACATATGGACGGTCTGGTTCCAGAGCCGTCACTGCAAACTTTGCACTCATTTGGATGGACATAGGACTGGGGTCCTCAATGTGCACAGACAATATTTTGAGGAACAGATGTTTTTGAATCGGTGCTCTGTGAGTGCTGTTTATTTCTACAAAATACACAAGTGCATTTGACTGTGTTTTGCATCAACTAAAATTGAAAATGAATGTATTCTTTAAGGCTCTGTCTTGTTTTCTCTCCTGGGTGAACTGGAAAGCTCTTGCTGGGACTGGGATGATAGCTGGTACCACTGTGCCCAGAGCTCTGGGACAAAGGAAGGAGATGCTAATATATGGCTGGGGATATTTCCCTGGAAATGGGAAACAGCTGGCAGTGTGCAAAAACATATCATCCTGGTCTGAAGCATTTCAACATAAAACTTTCCATACTTGAACTATATATAAATTGCATATGCATATGCAGTAATTTTTACAGCAAGGACACTAAAAGGAGAAGGATAGATTCATCTTGTGATACATTATAAAACACTAAGTAAAAAACCTAAAGGCATAATTGGGTAAAAAAAAAAAAATCAGTTTATATATACAGGGTGTCACGGTGCAGAATATTCTGGATGGTCCCCTCCAGTGTTAAAATCAGGATTTTAACCATTCAAAGAAGCAATAATGGTTTAGAAACTCTATTTTTTCTTTTTTTAGAAACTCAATTTTTCTTGGTCCATTCCAGAATAACCAGGGAATTTCTTTGTATGTGGATGAACTCTCTTGTGTTCCGTTACTCAATTATCATCTACAAGCTTCTTTATTGGAAACTTTCTTGTAATCAGTAATGGAATAGTTAATAATTATTGTGTGTTACTTGTTATGTAAGTTTTCCCTTTGCTTTCTTTTATTCTGATGTAGCAAATATTGTTCCACTCGGAGATACAATGTGACTGTGAAATTTTTTTTTTTTTCATTTCTACCATTATTAGTATTGATTTACTAATTGTATATTGTGTTTCATCCAGTGAATTTACTACCATGGTGATTCTTGTTCTTTCATGTTAGGAAGTGTATTTCTTTTCAAGTTCAACAGATGAAAAAGAGATGAAAAAGCATTCTGATTGAAACAAGTCAGTGAAAAAATATATACACATATACATATACATATATATATATGTGTGTGTGTGTGTGTGTGTGTGTGTGTGTATTAGTGAAAAATACTAAAAGACACAAGTATTTGAAAACAAAATATGGAAGAACAATATGAATATACTATGAAAGTCCAATTTTTAAACTTTAGCATGAAGATTCAATAATCCTCAGTGTATATTAGTGGAATGATCTCTCTGGTCATATAGAGAAGCACATATGTGGAATACTTGTGTTGGCAGCCTCTTTGGCCTGCCTGACATTGCCACTTCTAAAAAATTGCTAAACAAGTCTCTAAACCAAAAAAGAATCCTCAACTGCTCAGGGTACCTCATCTTAAGCATCGAAAATGGCCAGAGTTCACTGTGAGACTGACAGCTTTGAAGCAGCCTGCACAGGTGAAGAGTCTCAATTAACAAAGCTTCAAAGCTTGAGATTGTTCAAATGATGTCATATCCCTCGTGTGATTATGGATGTTTCTTTTCCCTTCAATATGTGATCATTTTAATTTCAGTTATCTAGGGTTTGCACGTGAAAATGTCTTCTTATCTTTGAGGGGTTTTCCAATGTTACATTATCCTGCTGTCCAGTTAGATTGTGCTGGATGTGCAGTGGGGCGATTTCCACCTGCTGCTGGGCAGGGTGGAAGAAGAGAAAACTGAGACAGTATAAATTTTCTGATTTCTTCTCAGACATCAAAACACGAGAACTAGAGGCTTAAATTTAATAACTATCTGCCCTAGATGTCAAAGTTACCTGAGGGCCTCAAAATGTTTTTCTGGTCTTGATGGTTGCTCACCAGTTCTTTTAGAAAGAATTGCTTTTGAATCTTATGCTCCCAAGAGACTGGATCTTTGTACTGTCCAGATGGGGTTTGTCTTCTTGTCCATGCTGATCACTGTTGCTTTTCCCTTAAGCTTCAGGAGACACAGGCTGAAAGTGTCAGCATGCTAAGCCATGGTTGGACCCGTGTGAAATTCAAATTTATCAGAACTTGCAGGCCAATTTTCAAAAGCATTCAATGTGATGAGGCCAAATAAAATTCAAAAGCATGACAGAAACAGAAATGAAAGTTACAACAAAAGTAGTAACAGGAAGATATTTCAACTAATGTTGTCATTTCTGATACGGAGAGATGTTCTATTTTTCTCATCTCAGTCATCTTTCTGAATAGTTAATCAGAAGATGGGAAAAGGACATACACACAGTCTAGTTTCAAATGGTTAGCTCTCTAATATCCTCATCCCAGGGATACTGAGCATTTTTTCTGCTTTCCGTGAACAGTTTTCCCAGCTCAAATAGATGGCAATTAAGCATCAGTATTGAATTTTCTCTTCTCCCACTCTTGGACACCAGCACAGAGTATGCAAAAAAAAGAATGGAAAGTGGAAATTGTCTTGCTGGTAATGGAGCAGGCAGGTGGTAACCACACTTTCAGTTCCTAATGTGTATGGGCAGCAGAGAAAGGCTGTAATCATCCAAGTCAGAATAAAGTGCCTTTGCACAAACCAATCTCTGAATGATGCAAACACATGGTTGCCTGGCAATGTTTTTAAGCTTTTGATACTGCTAATTTGTTACATATTTTTCACACAGCACCATTCTTAGATAATTACTGTAGTTGGTGCCATAGAAAGAAATCTTTAAATGGTATGTATTAGATGGTTTTGCTGATGAGTTTGCCTGCTGGCAATCTTCTTATTGTCCAGTGATGATTCCAAGTGATTTTTTAGAGACCATGAACATGACCTGGAAGCCTAAGAGTTATTGGATCAGAATTCTGATTTTGGCAACAGCAAAACATACCGCATGATGTTATGTGAATGGCAAAAATCCACTGTGTTCCCCTGTCAGTGGCTGCTCAGTGGAGAAATGACAAGAAATTATTCTTACCTTGAGCAGCTGCTGTTAGACTGTATTGTTGTAAAGGATGGCAAAAGTTTCTGCAGTCCAGCTGTGAGCATACACAGATGGTTATCTACACAATTTATTAGTTTTCCTACAGAAGGCACCAAGAGTCTTGCTTTAGAAATGGTTGTCACCTGAGCTCTTGTTGCTTTGAATTTTCTCACCTGCCAAATGCTGCTATGACTGATGCACATACTTTTAAAAATAAATTTACTTTTTCACTTTTTTTTGTCATATTCTTCCACCTCATTTTACTTTCCATTTTGCCATCCAAATCACATCTCCTCATATCTCCTTTTCCCCTTTTCTCAAACCTCTGTTTTTTCTTATATCTCTCTCCTTTATATTGTTTGCTTTCTCTTTTCTGTCAGTTTTTTTGTCATCTCTTCCTTTCGTGTTTTTCACCTTCTGTCCTTTTTTCTACCATTAAATTCTCTCCTTCCTTTCTACTCAGTATGTTAATAAAACATTTGACCATTCAAATGTTTTCTGTCTCTGCTCTTCAGGCTTCTGAATTATTGCTATAGTTCTACCAAAACTTAATTACCACATCAAAGAGGAACTGTCCTCATTTAGGCAGGATTTCAGCCTTTCCAGATTTTTTTTAACATGTTTGACCTAATTAGAAGTCCCATTTAAAATTATACTTCTACAGAAGCAAGAAGGAAATTGTACAAGTTGTTACTAGGATATTGAACATATCTTACACAGAATATGAGAAATATGAAAGTGTCAGAATTTTTATTGAAAACATGTCTTTTATAAAAAACTTACAAGTGAGTTGTAGGTGTTGAAATAATACTGATGGTTAGCTATAATAAGATCCAACTTTTATGATAATAACAGTCTTTCTCTATTGACTAAATATGTACATTTTAATATAATAAGCAATAATCATGTGTCAGGACATGCAATCCCTACATTTCATGACAGTGATCATTATTTTATGATCTATTTGCAGCAAAACCACTTTTTTTCATCACACACTTGTTATGGCTTCCTTGTTCCTATTGAGGTAAATTGACTTTCCACAGAGTCCTCATAATAACTGTATATATTAAACTGGTGAGTGTTATGATTTCTCTTCTGTAAGTATAAGTTGTTACATTCTCCAGCTACAAAGTCTTTGTATACAAGCTTATGGTATAACTGCTTGTTGTTTTAACTCTGAATCATCCCTTTCCATCCCTTCCAGCCCCATTTCTGAATGAGATGGTAAGTCTACACTTACTAAATCTGTTAGGATTGGAAGTAAAATGAAACGTGTTAACAATCACACTGATTAATAAACCAGAAGAAAAATTCACTTAGGAAAATGGCAAAGTCAAAGCTGCCTGGGAACTGTAATCAAGAGTACACGTCCTTCCGAAATGCACAGGGATACTCAGGCTGACAGTTGTAGCTTGTTTAGCACATATTAAAATTTCTTCTGCAGGCAGGATATTCTGTGCTATGTGTCATGTAAGAGACCAGCACGTTGGGATCTCCCTGACCTTAAAAACTATAGGCAGCAACTTCTGCTGACTTAATTCTGCTGACTTGGATGAAGTTAAATGAGCAGAGAATTTATTACTGCATCCAGTTTCCTTAATCCCTAGGAACATGTGAATGCCTCAAAGGTATGTCTTTAAAACTCCACAGCATAACTTTAGTGTATAAATAATACAGGCTGTGGTGAGAATGAAGTACTTTACCTGTTGTGTTCCTCTGCAGCTGAGCTCCACAGGGCAGTAAGGATCCTGCCTTGCATATTTGCAAGTCTCTGAGATAATGACTTATAAATCTGGTATTTTTCAGACCTGTTGTAGTCTCTGCCTAGGATTCATTCATCTCTGCTATGAGAAAAAGGTAAAAGGGTTGGGTTTTAAATTTTTTTTTTTTTTTAAATGAACTGCATTATATGTGGAATGGCCAGGAACCAAAGCTTGAATGTGGAAGAAAATGAGAACCAACTGAATAATGTTCTAACTCTGCAAACACTGACTTTGAGTAGACTATGTTAGGGTATGTTGTCCATCACAGCTTCCGCAGGTACAATAGCTGTTTAATAAGGAATGCCTCTAAGAAGGTCGTATTCAGAAGAAAGGCAGCTGGGCCACGTTTGTGTTTGTGGCTAATTTAGTTGCATAGCAAATATTGCTTTGAATAGAGGGAGATTATGATGTTACAATGCATGTTACTTTCAGTGGTCACAGTAGGATCTCTGCATCTTCCAGTGTGCCAAATCAATAAATCAAAGATTGAACAAGCCTCACTGAATATGTTTCTTGGCTCTGGTTCATTTTCTCGTAAGTCCTTGGGCATCTGTTTACTGCCTCCATCTCAAGGGGGAGCAGATCACTAAAGTAAAACAGCACTTTCATGCAAAATAGCCTGAAGCCAAATGGATCTAGATTATGTATGGATTAAGAATTTACAAGCAGAATACTGATTTCATGAATGGTAAAACCTGACAGAAATGGGTCTTCATTTGACTGGAGCCTGCAGGTAAAACAATTATATAAGTGTGCAATGATTCATTTCAAGATGATGTTCAAAGTCTTGGGGAATTTACCATATAAATTTGGTTCTTTTCAGTGTTTTCTAGCTCTTTTTCCATGCGATTGCTAATGTAATGTGTATTCTAATGAAGGAAACCATTCCAGAAATGGCTGCTTTGGGTCTCATGTTTTATCTGTGATCACAGGGTTTGCTCCATATCTTTCAGGGTGATGAGCAATTAAGTTCCAGTTATTATAATAAAGCAATCAGTATTGACTAGTGCCTGTAGCTGTTTGTCCTGAAGTTGGAAGATCTTTGTGTTATTTTGGCATATACATTTCAAGCTTTTCCTCTATTCTTGGCCCCTTAGCACAAATGAATGCTAATATGAGAACAACATATTCCCTTATAGTAGCAACATTCTGAGCATCACACATGGCAGCAGAAACACTAATAGAAAACAAACAAACAAACCAAAACATAGGCAGCAAAATTGCATAAATTTTATAAAACCACCCTTCTCTTTTACTATGTAAGATGTATGTCAATAAAGGTAGGCCCTTTGCTTGATAGAAGACTGGCACATTTTCCAAGAAATGGATAGCTAAATATCTTTCTTTAAATACCATAAAAATAAATATTTTTTCGTATAATTTTGTGCAGTAGCAGATTAGCTGTGGGAAGCAACTTATGCAAGAAATGATACTGCATATTATGGGAGCCATTAAAGTAAATGTTGCTACTACTCCATTAATTTAAATGGGAAATTAGGATTGCGGTAAACCATTAAGAGACTTTGCTTGCAGCAAACACACAAGGACACTTCTTTTAGAAACTAATAATCTTGGACTGTTCCAAGCAAAATACCATTTGGGAGACTTATGGTCATAGTGAACACTCTCATTTTCCATTGGCTCACCATCAGCTGGAGGTGTTCAGCATCCCCCAGTGAAACATTAGGTAGCTGCAAAAATGAGGCCTTGTGCTCCAGAGATATGTCTGGGACATAAGTGTTTTCAGAGATGAGTCAAGCTATTTGTGGAAGTTTCCAGGAATGAGCAGTTTTTGGTAGTGTGATAATCCTGATTATAGAGGCATCATGCTTACTTTTTGGATTTTAACAAGTCCCAGTTCAGCAAAATGGTGGGTGACCTTCCCAAAAGAGTTCACTTTTAAAGTCACTGTCTTAAAATATAGTCTGTCTTTCTTATTAGCTAGTATGAAAAAGAGATCTTTCAGTGTGTGGCGATGAACTCTGGGAGCAGACAGTGGATATAATAACACAACAGAGAGAGCTCATAGGCATGCAGAGCAGAAATTTGTCATTGCTTCCAATTAAATCTTAAGTTTCTCCATGATAAATGTGAGATACTGTGATAGTGTTTAAATAATTAATGTAATTGAATGCATTTTACAGTAGTATTTCTACTATTTCTTGTTTACTTGTAGTAAAATAGCATCCATACACTAGAAATATACTATGATAGAAATGTATGACAGAAATTTAGTTCCTTTCATATATGCATTTTCTTTTTACTGATGAAGAGAAAAACAGATTGCTCAGGGAGCAAGTGGAATGTGCCTACCTGGAAGCATTCAAAAACTCAACTAGACAAGGCCCCATGGAAATTGCTCCCAGTTTGAAGCCCTGAGCAGTTGGTCTAGAGGTCCCTCTCAATACAAATATTGTGTGATGCCACTCTATACTCTGCATTATAGATAATTACACACTTCTATTGTAATCCAAGGGGCGTATGAGTAGATACTTAATATATATTGTGTTGCACAGGAGGTGTTTGAGGTATTTAGGAATAGTCAGAACTCATTTTTCTGTTTACCCAGTGATATGGATCATATTCCTTGACTTCTCTCACAAACTCAGTTCCAGTCAGGCTGAATGAACTTTTACAGCAAGCTAGGAAAAAAAAAATTAATCTCAACCACCTCTCAGCTGCAGCTGGAATTTTTTCCTATTTGTGGCTTAAACATGGCTATAAACTCTTTGTTTTGTTGTGTTTAGGTATTTGGGTTTTTTTTTTCAGTGAGGCTTCCTGCTCTCATGAATAATGCTGCAAAATAAAGTCAGGGTGAAGAGAAATGTGCCCCTGACCTCACTTAGGAGGATGAGATTCTCCTGCCATGAGGCAGTATTGTGTCCCACAGATGCTTTCTCAGTGTGTTTGCACTAGGTGGAGGGATCTACTCTATATGCATTCCCTTCAAAAGATTAGGGTGGCAAGACCACAGAAATATCAGATGATAAGGGGTGCTCTTGGATTTGAAATTGTTGTATCTCCCAGATATGATACCAATACTATTAGTTCTGCTTCCCTACCTGGCAGACATTTTATGCTGAATGTAGCCAAGAAAACACTGTACAATTCATGGAGAAGATTGTATTCTAAATATCTTAGGACTATCAGGTTAGTTTTGTGTTAATGCCAGAAATCTAGTTTTCTGGACTGTTGAGGAAGAAACAGAAAGTTGGAATAGTGTGTGAAAAAAGTAATGAAAACACTTCCACCACTACTTAAACCAACTATTTTGGTTTACATTATCAAAACAGATTTGCCATTATTTTTTCCCGTTGCTTTGGGGAATATAGAAAGCCAAATTTTTAATGCCAACTATAGTTTTCATTGAATTTGTTGCACATTGAGAAAAATTCTATGAAGTTATTCTTTCTAGTAATTCTCTCTACTGGAGTAGAACTGGGAACACTTCTCAAGATTTGAGAAAGTACTACAGTTGCAACGAAGAATATAGAAGCTTATACCCATTCACTCTTATTAATTGGAGACACTGGAGCTCCCTTATGTGTTTCCCTAACTCCAGTAAATATACAGATGTGATGTATGAAGTTACATCTCCTCAAGGTCTCTGGAAGCCATGGGCTTCACACTGTTCCTAGTTCAGTCTTATAGTAGTACACCTCCTATCCATTGGGCACCTGAGGAGAATCCACATTCTCTTTGGTTAGGATATAAAGTTGCAAATATGAGAATTTTTTAGGCATATCTTTTTGTTGTTTATCAAAATAGTCCTCTTAATTGCTAGCTTTGTGCTCATAATGAATATATTTATTATCTTGTATGCTACAGAGGACGGAATTTATGGTTCCCACAGCTCTAAAACAGGTGGCCAAAGTTAGGTGACATTAGTTAAACTGGAATCAAAGTTTTCTGCAAACATTACTTGTTTCCTATTATTTGTCACAGAAACAAGGGCTTTCTGCTCTGATGAGTTAGAGGGAAAAAAAGCGAAACTGCAGAACATAATGAAAAACTCCTAAAAAATACACAGGTGACATTTTAATCTCCAATAGGTTTCCCTATTGTAAATCAAAACAAATAGAAGAGTTTACAGAGAGTGTTTCTTGCTGTGGCTTAGCTATTGAAATTAATGGGACTATAATACTGTTCAGAAACTTGAAAATGGAATTTATCTTATCACACTCTTTGGGTGTAAAGAAATGCATCAGGCAGACTATGTCTTCTAAAAGCTTCTATTGTAATGAATGTGGTGTTCATTATTTTTCCTAGACAAGTTTACTTTAGAAAAAGAAAATGAATACAAACGGGTTATTGAAAGTCAGTTGTGAATTCACTTAATATTTTGAAAGGATAAGAAAAATGGTTTGGCCATTGCCAGATAAAATGGATCTCTGTAATATTTCAGAGAGATGGTTATATAACACAGGCTGATGTCTTTTCTGTCCCTTAGTATAACTTGCCAAGTTTCTGAGTACCTGCACTGTGGCTTTCTAATTCAGCTTAGCCATTCAGTGCAGGTCCCTTCTTCAGAGGTGCACTGTTGAAAGACCTGTCTGCATTTCAGGTTCTGGCTGGCACAACACATCTTTCGTTTTCACACATTTGCCTCTTATCCAGGCAGGTAAGGAAGGGAGGGAATGGAAGTTGTGTCTGCCATCTCAATTTGAGCTTTGGCAGGTGGAAGGGGAGAGTGCTTCATGGGCTGGAAGACAGCAGTTAGCTATTTGCTGCCTTGGAGGAGACGGAAAATAGACCCTTTCCTAAGCCTTGTGCTCCATGCAGCCCTCACACTTGCTCATAACTTAAAATGCATCCTGTCCCACATAAAGCTGCAAAGATTAGTGGTGGGGAAGGAAGGGAAGAGGGAGAGGGGAGGAGAATAAGAGTAGTGAGGAAATGGTGAGGTAGTCAGAAAGTGGCAAAAGACAATTTTCTGTAGGCAATTAACATTTTTGAATGATTTAGTGTGAATAAATGAGCACTTGATTCCCAATCATGTAATACAAAGAATGTAAAGAAGGTCCCTGACTGTTAAAGCTTCTTCTTGGTCTTGGGATCTGCTTTGAGGCATTGGAGGTGAGAAACTGTGCCTCAGCATAGACTTCTCTAGCAATGCTCAGCTGTGTGTAGCCTTGAGAGGTGCAGTGGCAGAACTACATAAATCAACCAGTTTGATGGTTCCGGCCTAAAAAGGTACAGAAGAATCACTGGTTTATATCCATCAGAAAAAAACCCCCAAACATCCACCACCTTTTATTCTTTTGTCAGTGAACAGAATGGGCCATATGTAACAAAACCTAAGGAATGAGGCCATCGATTCACAACAGCAGTGAAGGGGATATATGCCTTTGTAATGTTCCAGTGGCTGAGCCTAATGAAAAAACCCAACCCGCCTTCAAATCCCTCCAGCATTTAAGAGCATCTCCCATCTCTTCCCCTCCTAGAAGAACAGCTCCAACACAATGCACTGTGTATCCCTGGCAGGCTGCTCTCATCTTGTCAGAGGTGTTTCATGGGATGTAACAGGCATCCACAGCTACTGAAGTAAGATTTGGAACTCACATATCCTTCCTTTTAGTCTTACTTACTGGGTCACAGGAAGAGGTAATAACTAGGCCACATGTGGAAGATGGAGCCCCTAGATAGTAGTTACTGCTTGGGCAAATGAAAATCTGTTTTATCAGAGTGGAACAGTTTAAACAAAGTAAGATATCTCAATGCGAGTCTCATCATTTTTGTCTGAAAATTCAATAAAAACTGTTTACAAACTGCTCAGCATTTCTGGTTAAAAAGCTTCTCAGATACTGCCTCTGGACTTGTCTTCCTTTAACTACCATGTCACTTTCCAATGTGGTGGTTAATAAAGTGTTCTAAAGATAGCCAAACAGCATTATTTATGTTTGACAGAGGTCCTCTTTTCAATTACACGTTTTCTGTTATTCATTTTGCATGATGGTGAACAGTAAAAGTTTGAAGTTGTGTGTTCAAAATGTTGCAACAGCAGGAACAGGCAAAAATGAGCTTCCTGTGAATGTTGTACTATTATCAGACATCAGCTCCCCAGAACCCCACTGTGACGTATATAGAATCATAAAGCCCTGTCAAACCTGGCCTTGAGTATTTCCAGGGACTGGGCATCAACTACTCCTCTGGGTAACCTGCTCCAGTGTTTCAACACCCTCATTGTAAAAACTTTCTTTCTTACATCCAACCTAAATCTACTCTCTTCCAATTTAAAACTATTGCCACTTGTCCAGTCAGTACAGGTCCTTGTAAGATGTTTTGTCACTGTCTGTCTTATAAGCCTCCTTCATAAATTAAAACGCTGCTGAAAGGCCCTGCCACCAACTTCTCTACTCTAGGCTGAAGAACTCTAATTCTCTTAGTTTTTCTTCATAGGACAGATGTTCCAGCCCTCTGACCATTTTTTCATGTTCCTCCCTGGACCTGTTCTAACAGGTCCATGATGGGTGTTACAGTATGCTACTCACCCCAAAGGTTGCTCTGATCCTTCCTTCTTTTCTATCTTCCTTTCAAAACAATTCTCTCCAGGTCTCCCATGTTCTCCCTCGAGCCTCCTCCTGTGCAAAATACTCAGCACATCCAGGTTAGTACTGTTTTCCCAGCTTAGTACTGCTTTCCCAGCTCTGTAGCCACAGGCTTGTAGTGGCACTGGGATTCCAAGGGGCTCCAAGTCCCCCTTGGCACCAGCTGCAGTGATGCCTACCCTCACGGTCTTGTGATGTGAAGGTAGCTATGCAGCTGTTTAGTCCCATACCTTCTTTACCCTTAGTCCCTCTAGGAAACTGAATCTGTCCTGCCAGTCATGAAATCACGGAATTCAAGATGGCCCATGGCTCACCAGGCATGCCAGGATTAGCTCCATAAAGATGCTTTACTATTCACCCTATTCTCTTAAATGTTAGAGAAAGCCAATAAAGCAATTACTACACACACTGAAACACAGGAATAATATTTGATTTGTTTGTGCATGAAAAGAATTAAAGTCAGGGCATGAATCACAGGACTTCTGAGCTACAGCCCAACTTGTAGAAAAAAAAATTTGTCTAAATTTCAGAGATGCTATTGATGGAGAACCTAGTGCAAACATGTTTTCAATGGATAAGCATTCCATTATTTATTAGGTAAACTTGTCTAGATGCAGCTTCCAATACCAATAAACCTTCTCTTTGCAAGATCTCTGCTGGTTTGCTCTTCTCTGTGCAGATGCTTAGAATAGGATCCAACCACCTTATAACCACTCTTTTCTTTTAGCTATGTAATTTGAAATACTTGAGTTTGCACTCAGTTTTCTTGTTTTCTTATCCATTTTAATTTTCTCAAACTTTTTGAGTCAGTTTCCTTCTTGAGCTTCACATACCAGTCTGTAGCTGAATATTCCAGGAGCAGTTCTGGCAAAGCCAAATACAGCAGAGAGCTGCCACAAGATAGGAAGTTTTCTGGACACTGTGTTGGAGATCAGCCCACTGGACTTTTTCCTCCTTTAGGTGTTCTCAGATCTCATGGTGCTGTAACATGAGCTGTTATTATAGCCTGCAGCAGCTATCACCTGCTAGTTGAGCACAATTCTTCAGGTTGTTTTATTTTTCTGTGAAGTACACCCCACCAGCTTAGTCCGTTAGTAAGTTCATATCCCCAGAAGTTCATGCAGTGTTTCCCCGTATTTCTCCATACTAAGCAAGCTGGAATAACTGCTCACCTTTAAATAAGGGTAGTAGATTGTCAGCTTAGTCTTTGCACAGGATTCTTAAACAAATTCTTCTTTACTTAGATGCTGGGGGCAATATACTGATTGAAGCAAAGATTTTCTCTGTTTACCTTAATTTTCTTTTCTCAGTCCAGCGATCTGTTGGCTGTTCAAAACTGAAAGAATCAGAGAAAACAAGTCACATTTGGAGGTAGGGCAACAAGCCTTATAACTAGAGAAGAAGTCTTGTGTACATAGAATACTTAACTCTGCCTTACGTTCCTTCAAGCAAAGAAGGAAAAATGGTCTGGATGACACATCTGTGAAGTAAGTGCAAAAATGTTCAGAAAATTTTATTCACAAAGTCGTTGTCAGTTTTTCCCTGCCACAGGAGGAGGAGGTATTGACTGTTGCTCTGCAGAAGGTCTGCCCAGCAACTGACACTCTAATCAATGGAGTAATTGAACAGAGACCACGTTTTTCAGTTTGCAGATGATATCAAGCTTGGAGGGACTGCAAGGTTACCAGTGAACTGGCTGGGGCTTCAGAGTGTTCCTGACAAATGTGTGAAAATGTCTGACCTTTCCTTTCTGTGCCAATTCAGTTCAACAGAGGCAGGCACATTTGACTGAGAACAAATGCAGGAGTGGAGATGAGTGATTTGGCAGCAGCTCTGCAGAAAGCGATCTCAGAATCACAGGGGATGAGAAGAAGAACATGAATCAGCATTGTGCAAAAAAGGCAAACATCATATGGAGTTGTATAAATAGGAGTGTTAAATATAGGCCAGTTAAAATAGTCCCCCTGCTCCACTTGGCACTTTAGAGGACTTAGCTGGCATAGAGCAGTTCCTGACTTTGTAATTACAAAAAGATTCAAGGATTTTTTTTTAATCAATAGAAAAGAAAACTGAAAGGATAATACAAAATTCATGGAATTAAGCAGAATCAAAGGCATTTATTGTATTAGGTCTTGATGCATGTCCTAATGATAAGGGTAGTGAACACTGGCAGGTAGTATTGGCCATGAGGTTATGGAGTCTCTGTTATTGGATGTTTTTAAAAAGTAGGTTGGGCAAACTGATGTTAGGACCCTGGCTTATAGAGGAGGTGATCCTACCTTTTGGCAAGAGGATGGACTCCAGGGACCACACATACCTTCAAGACCCTTCCCAACTCTGCCTCAGCCTTTCTCTGATTTGGCCCTGGATTAATGACATGATGCTGGAAACTGAGACACGTGGCTGGGAAACAGTAGCTGGAGACCTAGGTTGTTGTCAGCACCTCTGTACTGACCAGAAGGAGCCAAGGAGATGTGGAAAACATGAAAATGATTGCATATCCATGCCACATGTGGCCCCAATTTTTATAGAAAAGAAAAATCATAAAGATATGCCAGCTTGAAAATAAATGGCATGACACATACTGTCTTTTATACTGCATTAGAAGTTCTGTAAAAAATGGACACATGCTAATATCAAGACATTTTCTTCTGGGACTTGACCTTAAATAGCTTTAGGAGAATTCATTTAATAGCATATTGTCAAGCTAAAAATTTAGCAACTCTCCAAATGCCACTTGCATTTCATAGTATGCAGAAAACAGGCTAACACTTCCCAAACCGCAGTGTGTTCATATGCAGATTCAATTTTGTGCAAGGACAGCAAGAAAATCACAAGCTCTCTTTGCTCAGCCCGAGCAAAAGAAAAATGGATTTGACAGCTGGCCTTAAACACTTTCTCCTTGATGATTCAAAGAAAATGGAATCCATCTAAAGCTGTTGATTAATTCTTCAAATACAGATGGAGAGCAATACCTTGAAAATCTGCCCCTTAGAAGTATAATAAATGAAAGCCTGAGGGTGGGGGAAGGACTTTCTTTTACAAGGTTTTCAAATAGCCCTTTTCAAGCAATATAATACCTATTTTGTATTACAGGGTGACTTTATCTCTACAGTTCATGAAATGTAAGAGAAAAGCTTTATAGACTCTCATAAAGGTGATATGTACTGCACAGACAGAGCCTAGACTTTGAGGAGTTATCATGGATCCAAGCTAAACAATCTCTTTCTTTTCATACAGTCCAAATAATTATCAGAAGCAAGAGACTAGTCAATGGATAAAGTATTAGTTCAGACAAAGTATCTTCTACAATACATTTTAGTAGAATTTTGAAAGAATAGCAATAGCCATGGATTGCAAGGTACATTTCTAGAAAGTACTAGAATATTTCATCAAATAATTCAAATGTTTTTCAATGTATTTGGAGCTATTTAATAATTATATTATCTCTTTCGGGCTAGTTTCAGCACACATGATTTTTTTTACTGTTGCCATCAATAATAGTTAATCAAACTAAAAGTTTAGGAATTACAGCTGTATCAGAGTTTTTCACATAGTTATGTGGAAACAAAACCAAGATTTTTATCATGACTAAACTAAAATCTGCCTCTAATTAAAAAATATTACAATAGATTTGGTGAAATGTAGTCTGTCTTTCTGTGTTTATATGCATCTTTAAGAGAGAGGACAATGATAAGAACTTCATTGAACAGCCGCATGTATATCTGATTAAACCTAATTAAAGGAGAACACTGCATTTAGAAAAGTCGTCCTCCACTCCTTCTGAAACTGGCACATTTTCCTTAAAACTAATACTGTAGGAATGTAAAATTTGCAAGAACTAATTTATCTTCTTCTTTTCTTTTATTTCTTGCAAAGTCACAGGAGGCTTTTAAAAGTCATTTCCTCCCCAGAAAATAGGAAATAAAATACAGTAACTTTTATTGCATCTGGAGAATATAGTTTCCCCAATTGTGCCATTCTGTGGTAGTTACATGACTCTTCTAGACATGCTGACATAAAAAAACCAAAACAATTTTTGAAGGATGAAGTGAGAAATTTCAGGAATATGTTTCTCAGGTTGTCCACACTGAAGATTGCAATACAAAAACCCAATCTTTTTTGGAGCCATCATCATGGTAGTAAAACATATTAGCAAAGGAAAGAAGCAAGTCAAATATATTCTTACAAGGCAGAGGCATACTGTGCATGCAAATGAGATTGTAAATAATCCCAACTCTTTCCTTTTGGTGAAATATTGCTTTGGAACTCTTTCAGAATATAAAATACAGAGAAGCAAATATAGCATTCATCTAAGCAGAGAAATCTTATTTTCCTTTTAAAACAGGGATTTTAATCAGCAGTGATTAATCCCCAGATAGAAAAGAAATTTATATTCACATTCCAGTAATTAAAACAGTAGCTTAGACTACTGTTGTAGTCAGTGTTCAGTAGAGGACCAGAAGTGTCCCAGAGGAAGCTGCTGCTGGACATACCCTACACTGATGCACTGAGCAGGACATTGCGAGACACCTGCACCAGACCAGCAGGTGAGCTGAGCCTGAGGTTTGGTTCCCGTGTCCCAATTCGTCCCATTCAGCAAGTGGCACTGGGGATTAAATCCCGATTTGAACTGCATATCGCCTGAGAGGTGATCTGCACCTTGCAAACAGAAGGCAAAGCACAAGTGGTTTCAAAAAACAACACCAGCCCCCCATGCTCCAACCCCAGTAGCTAAAAATCAACTGGCTTCACCTGACCTGATCTCCTGCCACTCTGACTGTAATTAGTTGTTGAGTTTACATTAGCAATGATGACTCTGGGCTGAAGTACATTCCTGGGCCGAGGCTCAGGACAAGAATCGTGTGTCATTTAACTCCTTCCTCTTAGTAGCATACCAGGGAGAATTAAGAAACCATAACCTGTGTTTTCACTTGGTGAAGGTATGCATTTCATTCAGCGAGAATTCAGAAAGAAAAAGCACCAGTTAAAAAATAATCAGAAGATTGATGTCTGTTTGATAAAAGGGGATGGTAAAGAATAGAAGCATGTTATTCTTTACACTGAGTCTTAGAGGCTTAGTATAAAGAATAAAAATAAATTTGTAAGTGGCTAGTTAATGATTAATGAATACTAGAAACATGTTACATGGCTACAGAAAATCAGTATATTGTATTCTGGGAGACAGAAAACAATGTTTTCAAAGCAACTGATCAGGCCTTATGGTAGGATTTTGACTCTAAAGTAATAATTCTAATCTACTTAAAGCCATTTGTAATTTGATTTTTAATATAAAATACGACCAGAAAAAAAAGATTAACAGCATTATCTCTGACTATATCTGATACAAACAACATAGTATGTCTGAGAACAACCTTCATGTATAAGGAAATGAAAGCTGGATAGGAAATATTTGAAAAGTGTTCTTGTTTTGCTTCAGAATGAATCCGGGACCTTCTACCTTAATCAGACAAAAACAAAGCAGCCAAAAGAATGTTAAGTATTGCAGCAGGGAAGGGCTTTCAGCTAGCATCAGTATGAAGATGTTAATGTGAAGGTCAGGTGTTTCCACAATACAAGGCACAAAACCCACATCTGTCATGACAGTTTGTAATGGGGAACAAAGCATCAAATTGACAGATGTTCATTTATGACAGTACAATTGCAAAAGGTACTTTTGCAGCATGGAAAGAAAATGTGGGTGACCCTTTTCAACCAGGTATAAGGCTTAATTTTTTTGTAATAAATTCCATGAAAAATTTCGTATTTAATTTCTGACTGGTTATTTTTCAAGGGAGATAACTACATTGCAAATGAATAGATGATAATTCAATGTGTGTGACTTCCAGCTTGTTATATCCTTTCCATAAGGCACATTGATACTTAGATTATGCTATCTACTCTTGTGCCTGGTCATACAAGATAACACAGTTGTTAAACCAGTCACATTTATTATCTTGCTACAGCATGTTCTTTTATTGCAATGGCATGCTTACTTAGCAATTCTGGATACCTGGAGAAAATCTGAAATGGCTGCACTCCTGTCAAGAGATAAGATATGTGGAGGCCGAAGCCTCATACTCTTACAGGTCACACAGTGTTTCTCTAGAATGTGTCTGTGCTTTCATGGTCAGTCACTCCCTTGGAAAGATGAAATACTTTTTCCTTCTTGAGTCCCTTCTCCATTTGTAGTCTTTTGTATCTCTGGAATATCATGTTCTGAGGGTGTCTGCTACCAAGTGTTTTTTCAATCCATACCATGTCTGCTTCCAGTCAAAATATGCAATCAGCACTTAAATGGGACAAGGCAGATCAGTGTTTGAATCTTCTCTGCTGTTTTCTGACCAGAGAGAGACATGAACAACACAAGCTTTGGTTTGTTTCCTTGTATGTTGGTGCTACTGTCACACTGCATCTCTGGCAACGAAACTGCATGTGTGAGTTATGACCACTGAGCTGCAGAGCAAACCTCATTTTCTCACTCTCTTGCTTCTAGATGAAAAACAACTCACCTCACCCCAGCTGGGTGAGAGGAGTACTTTCCTTGATGGTAGAAAACAGATCTTAAGTCTTCAGGCAGTCATGCACATCCAGAAATCTCAGCCTTCATTTCCCACAGCCAGATAAATGAGCCAAGCCAGAAGGCTGTTATGACTTAGGCTTCTCTAGTTCTCTGATTTTTTTGATACGAAAACTCCATCTGTATCAAAGCTGGTATGTACATTTCCATAAAACCCTCGTGGTTTTGATAAAGCTGCATTTTCTAACCAAAAATAGCTTCTTCTGGAAAATACCCAACACATCATATAAAATACCATTTGGACAACACACTCACTAAGATAAAATCACCCTAATAGTAACTTAAGGTTGAATATATATTCACCAGCAAGAAAGGCTTATCTTCAAACATTTTCAGCAGTCTTTTAAAGAACATTGTGCCTCATCCATCTGAACTTGTTTTTAAAGTAGTCTTCTGAGCCTGGATATTTAATGAGATCCTTTCTGTAGCATCATTAGGCTCTTGACCTCTGGAGAGAAATCTCTGTTGGAAGGTACTGATAACCACTCCAACAACTTGTATTATTGTAGTCTCTTTAATGCCTTCCCTAAACTTCACATTCACATTGATGACATCTCCACTTTTCTGTCTTCCCCCACACTGCCAAGAAAAACTTTCACTCCAGTTAAAAGTCAAGATGGTTACAGATTAGGGATTTTAAAGAAGCAATTAAATAGGATTAATGACAGACAGTATGCTAGTAGATCAAGTATTGTCAAGTTTTGAGGGCTTAAATAGAAATTCTTTCTTGTGAGAAAATCTGTAGTTAAATTTTTCCAAATCTAAGGCATGGGAATAAACACCCACCCCCCCCCACCCCGCCCCGTGTTCTGCCGTATAATCGTAATCTAAAGTTACCACAATTTAGCACCAGTTTTATCACCAGTGTTTAGAAATCTGCCATGCATATGTGTAAACACTGAATTTCTTCCCTATCTTGTTGATGATCATGTAACATTCTCAGAAGTGAGAGGATTAGTAATGTTTGTAAACTTGTCTGAGACATGGTAACTACACTATTAATTTAGACCATGTGTATAATATACATGAACAGCTATAATTTTTTTTCCCCCTTCTCTTAACATATGTGAATCATAGCTTTTAGTTGCACCCCTGAGCCCACTAGCAAACATTTAATGGAATCATCAATGTGCAGTTGCCCAGCTGGCCTCACAGTTTTCTTACACCTTCCTTCCGTTGCAGTTGCAGGAACCATGAATCTCCTTGGCCTCACCCGGACCAGTCCTATCTCACCTGACAACTGGCACCCAGAATTTTTATCCTTGGTGTTTCTGATGCTCAGAATCAGGGATTTCTGAAATCCAGTCACTGTGTGCAGGTCAGCATCACACAAAGTGTCTTGGAGGGGAGCAGAGAAGGGTGAAGGGTTTCCCATTAAAGCAATAACCATGGTAGGTCTGTGTATGGGGTGTTATCCCTTAGGAGGCAGTATAATCACAGAATCATAGAATTATTTAGATTGGAAAAGATCATCAAGTCGAGCTGTTAACCCAAATCCACCACTAGGCCATCCCGAGGAGTCACATCTACACATTTTTTTAACACCTCCAGGGATGGTGACTCAACCACTTTCCTCAGAAGTCTGTTCCAGTGCTTGACAATCCTTTTAGAGAAGAAATGTTTCCTAATATCCAATCTAAACTTTGCCTGGTGCAACTTCAGGCAGTTTCTTCTGGTAATACAAAGTACATCAGCAGGTTAAAAGCTGGAAAGAATAGTTTGTAAGACTTACATAGGTGTTTATACACATTTTCAGAAATCTGCACATAATTTTATGCATGTGCAGATGTATCCTTTCAATAGGAGCTGGTAGGGAAGTAGGCTAGATAACTTATGCAGATGTTTTGCTGGATATTGCTGCACGTGTAGATTTAAAAAAAATAAAAATCCTTGTACCAAACAGAAAGGGCTAATTGCACTTTTAGCCATTTCCATGCTGCTGAAAAAAAGAGCATAAAAGAGACTAATTCCTGTGCCTAGGGCTAAGTAGCACCATTTGGCTCAGGTCTACAGTGGTTATGGTGGCTTCACTTTGTAGCAGATTTGTCTTGCAGACAGTTGTGCAAAAGCAGAGACAGTACAGCAATTAAACAGAAGGGTGATTAGGGGATGAGCATGCAAGCGCATCACAGCTCTCTTTTATTTACCAGTACAGTTGGGTATGCAGGTTAGTTTAGGACAGAGTAGCTCTGGCAGGACCATCCTTGTTTCATGGCCTGTATGGAAGAGGCACAAGCTAAGCCACAATTAATAGAGTTTTATACCTACACCCATAGTAGAAATTCTACCAATATTACTATTCTATTGTATGTTAAAAAGGCTCTGCCAAATTGCTTCAGATTTTTTACACAGCTTTAGTATCATAAAATCATAGAATAGTTTGGGTTGGAAGGGGCCTTAAAGATCATCTCCATTATATCATGCTGTAGGTGAAGCTGACAACATACATTCTTTCCAGTTTACATGTTTCACAGTTAAGAGCCTTCCTACCTCTGCTTTGAGGAGTGGCCACCTGCTCATAGGTATTTAGCTGTTTAGAGAGTTTACTATGCAGCCCCATGAAATACTGCTCATATACAGGTTCAACACAACACTGGTCAAAGTAAGCCTGCACAGTGATTTGAGAATGAAAATGAAAATTCTTAACATAAACTAAAGCAATAATGTGAAAGCATATATGAGATGCTACTCTGGAGTGTGATGTCCTTTCACGGTAGGAGGGGGAGAAGTGATTGTGTTAAATACGGTGTGGTCTTAGACAGAGGTGAAGAATGGGAAGAGGGTAGGATGCAGCTGAGAAATATGTGTGAAAAGAGGCACCTGATCTGTTTTGAGCACTGCAAAAGAGGAGTTAGAAATCAAAACACATTGTGTTAGTCCCAGGGAGTCTACAGAGGGTCGTGTCAACACCTTGTTATAGGCAAACATGAAATGCCTTGCCAGTTAGGTCATGAGTATGTAAGGGGCACAGCTTGAAGACAGCAAACTGGGCAGAGCCTTTGCACTAAGCCAAGCCTGTCAGCATTTTGAAGAGACAGGAGTGGTGCTGCAGTCTCTGGAGACCAGATCCCCTGACCTCGAGGTCTTACAGTGCTGGCTGTACCAAAGGTGGGATGGGTCTGGAGGATGCCCTTAGTTTTGGGAAACTTACTTTCCCCGTGGTGTGAAATTTTGCTGAGCTGGTTTTGGACATACCTGCCACACTTTGAAAAATCACATTTTCCTACTTTCATTTCTGATCTTTGGAAAACTGCTGTTGGCCTGCTGAAATAATAATAGCAAACATGCTAAGACAAGTCTCACACACTGCAGGCATTGATACTCTACCCTTACAGCACATCCACTATAAGGAAACATCCAGAAAAGCCCTTGCATACAGAAAAGAGACTCTCAGGCAGCAATGAAAAATAGGCATGAAAAATAAGTGGATGTATTTAGTAGATTGTTTTCCTCAAAATTTTCAGCTTTTTTAACTGAAAACTGATTTGAACTGAAGATAGAAATAATAAAGAGAAATGGACACAGATGCCTTCCTTTCAGTGAACATCTGTTTGTCAGCTGAAAGCCAGGCCTAGAGGAATTTAAATGCTAAGTTAATAAAAAAAAAAAACCAAAAAAACCTGACAAAATTAACTATTCTTTGTATCTATGACTAAGCTAGAGAATTCAGGCAGAAAAGTGCCTTATCAGCCTTTGTGACCATAAATTGCCCAAATGACACCTTCTCTGTCTGAGAGCATGCCCCTGTTGGAGGAGAGAAGAGAAATTAGCTGTGGAAAGCAGCACAGATCTGTGCTAAGAACTGTTTGCTGTGTTTGTATGGACTCTTGCTATGTTAAGGACTGTTTTGCAGTTTGAAATCTGTACGAAGTTTGAGGATTTTATCATTCTCTTTATTTCACTGTGTGTCCCTGCTGGAAGTTTCTGTCCCTCATGCTGTATAACCCATCCCTGATTGGTCCGTGTCTGCAGCAGGGTACCATTCCCTTATATGGTATCACCTGCCTCTCTGTTCCCAGTTTTGAAGAATCTTGCCTTGTATGGCTGGGTCTGCCCCAGACCCTTCCCAGAAACCTTCCCAGGGTGCTCCTGGGGTCAGGACCCAGCCCCCCGACCCTATTTAAGTTGTAGCGTTTTGAATAAAGCTCTTCCTCGTGCTCGCCTGGGCAGCACCAACCTCGCTCCCCGGAGTGTGTCCCTTTCTTTCCCTCCCCCACCTTCCCCTCAGGGCCGCATGCCCCAAAAAGTGTACCTCACTCAATAGCTACCCCTTGTTCCCAAATAGAGAACTTGGTCTAGTAAATACTGTTTCTCCTCCACTTTCCTTGCAAAGAGTCCTTTCCCTGTTTCAGTGCAAAGAAGGAATTGCTTGAGGATGCCTACACTTTTTAAAATATCTAAGAGATTTAAAACTCACTTACTGCTGTCTCCTAGGAAGCATGTTTCATAATGCCAGGGGTCTGCTTTTCTCTCTGTGTGTGGACTGCCTCACTGTATACATGAAAGATTTTTTGCTACAAAGAAATGCTTTTTGCAATTTAAAAACAAAAAAATAGGTTTGAATGAAGAATACCTGCACCATGCTGGTAAGGGAGTACATTCTTCCAGCAATGAATGCATTTGAAAATAGTTAACAGGGGCTGCAAAGCAATTTTTTAAAGCTGAATTTTAGCATGGGTTATGTTCTACTCACATATGAAAGAGCACTGTAAATCAAAGATTTACACTTGGAAAATGATCACTTTAGATGCTTTTCTGAACAGTATATAACCTTCCTAGAGGACCAACCATTTTAGATAATAAGCCTGTTTAGCTTTCTTACATATAGCTCAAATATACATATATCAAAGCTTGATTGATACCTCCTTCAGTGTCAATTTTCCTCACAGCCAATGAGCAGACATACCAAACACTTTTTTCTTTAGAATCCCTCAGATACTAATATTTTCTGAAGTTACCTGCTGGATGAGGAGAAATGAAGCACTGATGTGCCAACATGTGTTGCTTAATCACTGTGGCATTTTTATAACTCCTGCCTTCAGCTACCCACGTTATAATTGCTGCATAGCTCGTCCTTCTTTATTAGATTGCTCATCCTTCTCTGATTTGCAGCAGATATTTGCTGTAGGTGTGAATCAGAGTGTCTGGAGGAAATCTAATCACTGACCTTGAGAACATTCAAAATAGTCTTGTAAACACTTAATCTCACATAACTGAAGGCTGTGGTAGCACATATGGGCGGGTTCCTGTTTTGCCCCTTATGTTTTGGTCTAAAGAAGAGGTTGTAAGTCCATCACTTAAAGAGGGCAATAACCTAAACAGTCTGGCTCCTGCTTAGGAAGTATTAAGATCCTGACACTGTTAAATATTATCCTTTCTCTAATTTCACTCTAAGGAAGAGATGGGCATCTCATTGCTCAAAAGACTAAACCTCCTGCGATTTCAGATGTGCGTAAGGCAATGTCAGTCATTGTAGAAGATGTATGATGTATAGGAATATTATTAATGGTGTTAAAACAAGAATTTCTCTCAGAGTACTGGTAGAGTGAGATTGTTTGAGATTCAGGTACCTACATGCCTTCAACAAGAGCTGGATGAAGCAGAACTCACAGAGGTCTGGGCACATCAGACTGTGTAAGTGGAGAGCTGAACGGCCACTATCGTCAGGACTCCCAACCTCACACATGATATTGTGTACTGTTCTGAACATGTGTTTGGCTTTCAATGGCCATTACAGGAGGATGCAGATCTCCCACATTTGGCAGACCACAGGAAGGTAGATGATGGTGTTTGACAGCCACTGTGTCATGCCACAGGGTCACCGTATCATCTACCCAAGGCTGACAGATGTAACACAAGATCTACACATGACTTTTGTTGTTTTGGTACACTAAGTGGAAAAAAAGTCAGGTACCTAGAACAAAAGTCATGTCAGCCATATGTAGGCAGATGAAATGAGCCCTCTGTGCAAAACTAGCAACTCGCATGCAGATGTGCCAAACATCATGGGCTGGCTGCTGGAGATGGGACCAGGCATACATGTTTGGGCAGGTGAATCTCCTTGGTGCTTGCTTAGGCCGAGATGAATCACTTACTAGGCTGCATGTATTACATTGGGTAGTTGTCCTTGAACTGTCAAGGGCTCAATTCAGTTAACAAAATACAGGCATCTTCTGAGATGCCCTGAGACCCCCAGGACATTAAAGTGGAATTGCCAGTGCACTGGGTTTTCATGGCAAGGTTTTGGTAGCAGGAGTGGTTTCTGTGAAAGGCTGCTAGAAGCTTCCCCCATGTCCAACAGGGCCAATGCAGATGGCTCCAAGATGGACCCACTGCTGGCCAAGGCCAAGCCCATCAGTGACAGTGGCAGTGCCCCTGGGATAATACATTTAAGAAGGAGAAGACTTACCACTGCAAGTGCAGCTGGAGAGAGGAGTGAGAATATCTCAGAGAAACAGCCTTGCAGACAGACATCAGGGGCAGTGCAGGAGAACAAGAAGCTGCTCCAGGCTCTTCAGTCCATGGTGAGGGCATGGTGAGGCAGGCTGTCTCCCTGCAGCCTATGGAAGTCAATGGAAGAGCAGAGATCTATCTACCTGTAGCTCATGGAGGAGCCCATGCCAGAGCAGGTTTGCTGGCCAGACCCCACAGGGGACCCAAGCTGAACCTGAAGGACTGCACTCCATGGAAGGGACTTACGCTGGAGAACTTAATGAAGAACTACAGCCCATGGGAAGGACTCATGTTGGAGAACTTCATAGAGGACTGTCTCCCATGGGAGGGCCCCCACTCTGGATCAGGGAAAGAACGTGGGGAGTCTTTCCCCTGTGAGTGAAGGAGCAGCAGACACAATGTGTGATGAACTGACTACAGGCTTCTCATTACTTACCTGACCAGCTACAAACTTTAAATTTCATAACTGCAATCCTACTTAATATGGAAATTACCAGACTTTCAGTTTTTGAAGTAATGCACCAATTCTTCTGGATAGCAGCTGTGAGGAAATGATTAATGCAAAATACTTTGGTTACTGGCCATGTATCTATGCTTCCATATTTCAGGGGTGAAATTCATTGCAATAATTGTCAAGGTATTTTTTTCTTTTATTAGAAGATCTACTTTCAAGTCTGGACTATTGCAGCATACTCTATCTTGGCCTAATCTGGTTCAACTTCTCAATCACATTTGAAGAGGTAGACTCTAAACTGTGCATACTTACTGTTCTGGTAATAAATGTCTTGAGTTACTAATGATTTTGAGCCAATCTTCGAAACACAGGAGTAGAGCCTTGCTAGAGAAACTGGGAATGGCTCCCAAGCACATTTATGTTAATATGAAGTAGCACTAAAAGACTAAATGATTTCTCAGTTGACTACAAATCACATTTCACTACTACACACTTCACACAGGACTGAGACAAAGTTTTTGGTATTCAGTGAAAATTGATATTGTATAATATAATAGTTGTGTTTATTAAAGAACATCATATGCCTGTAGCCCAGAAAAATGTTTATGCATTTGCAGCTAGCATTGTCTGCACATTTAGTGTCTCAGCAGCTTAGTGCAATATATTTTAAATTACTAGTTTACAAAGCTTCAGCTCAGTTCAGTTCAAAGTGATATAACTCTTAACTGCAGAAGAGTCATTTAGGCAGAAAATCTTACAAAGAATTAACACACTACAGTAGTTTTTTAAAGCACCCCTATTTCTTTGTGAGCCAGTCTTTGCCTTGTAGTAAATGAGATCAATATTTTCATGAGCTGAAACACACAAGAAATAAGTATCTGAGCTGAGGTGTTGTTCAATTGCTTATTGAAATACAGATTTAGCAAATACTAACTTGTCCTGATGTATGATTTTAGCAGGAGTAATTCTTATCAATTTACCTACAGAAAGTGATCTAGAGATATGATGATAGAAGCAATTTTGCAGCATATTCTTTGACTGAATTTAATGCATAAAAGATTCAACTTTCATGTACGTAAAACTCAGCATTGCATTTTCATTTTTTAATAGTAGTAGTTTTTTTATTTCTTCCTTCAAATCCCTGTGGATCTCTCTCTTCATAGAAGATGTGGCATTTTGGCAGAAGTTTAAAAAAACTAAGAAGTTGAAGAGCAAAGGGAAATGCTTCAGCTGTGCCTGAACTGAAGAGATAGGATGACCGTATATGACAAGTCACTATATGTGTCTCCAGAGTGCTGTCAGCTCTGGACTGAGAGACAGGATTCAAATTTTTGAGCCATCCTGTGGAGCGGAATGAAATTAGTTCCAAAATGATAACAGTGTATCACAAATAGGAATTAAAACAGGAGTGAGAAGAGTGAAATCATCTTTCTGGTCCTTTTCATACTGCAGCAGAGACCACAGACAGGGATTTGCACAGGTGTGCAATTCTTAGGGTTGGGATCAAGTCTATCCAGATCCCTTCTAAATTGCTAAATCTATTTCACCCCTTTAATTGATCCAGTCACTCTGCTTTCCAGAATTTTCTATCCTAAATGAGCCAAAATTCTCTCACCTTTGTTTACACAGACTCAGCAGACTGTGGGGAGACAGGTCCATTTCTTCAGCCACTGCAACCAGGGTTCAGTTCCTGCCTAAAACACAATTGAAGCCTGCGACTCATGAGCTGCATGGCTGGAGTTGGCAGGGAGCACTCTTCTGTCCTTTCTCTTCTCTCTCAGCTCTGGACTCCTCTTGCCAGCCAAGCCCACATCTCCAGCCCAGAACAGGAAAAGCAAGGCTCTTCCACCTCTTAACTATCTCCCTTCTTATGAGAGAGGCAACTTCCCTCCTGTGTTTGCCTGTCCCTTCTTTTACCAATTAAGAAGGCACTTTTGAAGACAGAGGGATCATCTACAAACTCTTGTCTAATGATCTGGATAATGGGAAGTGTTTGTGGCCTCCCAAAATTAAGAGACATCATTTTCAAGATGTCCTTCATTTTCAAATGACCTTCCAAGATGGTGCTTCGACTTTCTTCCTTTTTCCATCACTTTCTGTGATTCAGGCTTTGAAATGTGTTTACTGGTTCCCCTGATGGAGGAAGCTTTGCAGCCCCAGCCACCCATGTACGAAAAAGCATCCAGACACCATGTGTCCCCTCCCAGGATACAACAGGATTGTCATTCCTGCCCCATGTGAATAAAATATGAATTTCTAGGCCTGCCTTGAAGTTACTCCCCATTACCCTCAAAAGTTAAAAAGGCCAAAGTATTTTGAATTCCAGTTTTTCTAAAAGGGGATGTTCAGGATTTGCCCACTTCTTGGAGAGACAGTTACAAAAGGGTAAAGAGAAAATTATTAGAGTTTATGTTTCTAATTTCACACCTCACCGTAGATCTTGCCACAGAATAAAAGAGAGCTAATTCAAAGTTAGTTCTTTATGGGATAAAAGAATTTGTTACACTTGAAACATCAGGAGATGACTAGAGTGCCCATGATTCAAAAAAAAAAGAAAAGAAAAAAAAAAGAAAAAAAAAATAGAGATGAGAGTGATTTGATACTTATGGTTAGAAGAGAGGAGGATTCGACATCTTCCCAGGCATTCCTCAGCACTACATTCATCACACCAGGAGATTGTTTTGGACCTGACAACACCATGTTTCTAATTTCAATACAATCAGTTACCAGCTGTCTCTAAAGTCATTCTGAATGTATGGTGACTGCATGTAAGTAGTGTGACCAAGTGAGAAAGAAAGAACAGATATGGATGGCTGCATTTTTTCAAGAAAATTGGACTTGCATCTTCTCCTCTCAGAAAACCAAGGAAGAGCTTATTTGCCTTGTAGTCTGTGGTGTTCTGGCAGGGATGAAGAAGGTAAATCTAGAATGCTATTGCACAGCTTTCCACTGGAAACAGCTATTGATCAGCAAGCGGAAGTAGAATTTGACAGCTTAACAGTTTGCATTTAAGAGACAGAATAAAGAAGTTGTATTGTTATGCAATGATGGAAGCAGTAGACAAAATGCTCAAGCCTAATTCAGGTGGTGATTTTTTTAAGTAGTTTTCCCAAGTCTTAGTGAATACTTTTGTGAATTGAGATGAACTGTTCAGACTGTAAATCTATTATACAATGTTACTTTCAACTGACTGTAAGCTTGCATGCATTTGGAAGTATGCTTGTGAACAGAGAGGGGGCCTTAAAACAGAAGTTGGTGGTTGTGGGCACTGAGATCACTTGTTACACAACAGATGTTATTGGTGTATGGCTGCTACTCTTCTGTGGAGATTTTAAAACGAGGAATGGGTTTGCTGTGTTGAAGCCAGTACATGATATGACCTCAGGGAAAGCTGTTCTGTTCAATGAATCTAAAGCAGAAATAGAGTTATTTTACCTAGAATTAAGTATCCTAGAAGATTCAAGCTCTTTGGGATAGAAACAGAAGGGCTCAGTCAGAACACTGCCAAATTAGATTGCATGCACTGACTGCATGCTAGCAACGAACATCTCAGCACAGCCTGAAGGAAAATTATATTGACACTCACGGTATTCATTATATGTATTATCAAAAGTTGAACATTCAGTAACCACCAACACAAAGAGGCTGAAAGTCAAATCCTGACCTGCTTACCTGGGGCAGAGTTGGAAGTATGCTTGCTCAGCAACACAGACCCAGTGGAGCCACGCTTTGAACTCAAGGAGCAGTGAGGGAGACCTGGATGTCTGCAAGTGTTTGGCTGACCTTTCTGCGTGGTTAATATTGCACAGAGTTTGTTAGGCTGTCTGTTAGGAAAAAAAATCTATTGGCTCAGAGCAGTGGATGATTGTGTTGTCCTGAAACACAAAAACAAGCTTTCTCTGTAAGAAAAAAACCACAAGCAACTGGAAGCCACATTGCACATATTCTGTCATTTACATTAACCCCTCCCCAAACAAACAAACAAAACCAAAAACCGCACAGAAAAAAAAAAAAGTGAAAAATTTTCATCTGAAAGACATGCAGGCAAAGTGACAGCTTTGTGCCAGCAACGTATGTTCAGATTTTGTGCCTCAAAACCAGGCTACTTGCTTCAGAAGCACAGTCACTGTAGGCTTCCTGAACAGTTTTGGAAGAAGGTAGACTTTTCCAGAAGCTGACAAGTCTCTTGGCTAGACTAGTAACACCATGAAACTATTTATTTCCTTTGACTGTTGACAGGGTCTGAAAAAAACAAGCTCCTAATGAAGGAGCTTCAGTTAAGTGCCTACTTATTTGGGCTGCCCAAGTACAAACAGGATTGATCTAGGTTTTAGTTAATAATGAGCATATGAAAAGAGAATGCATCAAGATGTATCTCAAAATCTTCTGTGCCCCAGAGACCCAATGGATTTTTTTTCCTTAAATGCTATCAATAGACTTAGCATCACTAATACCCTGTTTTAGGCTGTGGTATTTCTGAGACATGCCTCTACATCCCAATTTTTAAAATACTTTGCCAGACAGACCCAGTGAAGGCATTATACTTCCCCTGAAATCAGATCTGTAGTTGAACAAGAGTCTGGCTCTTCACTCCTTGAACAGGGAAAACTGCAGCAATGACCCTGTGCGTTTAACAACTAACCTGAAGCTTCTGCAAGTAACTAGCAGGTGATGCTAAACACCTTTTTTCTCTTGCTGCAGGTCTGTTGTAGCTCAAGTTGTCATTTACTCAGACTGTAACTGAATTTCAGCATCTTCTCAGACTGTATCCCAAACTCACTCTTGGCAGAGATAATGACCAGACTTGGTTCTGGGCCTGCCAACCCCTGTTCCCACTCCACAAACTTCCTCCCTTGGGGAAGGGATGTTGATGGTCCCCTGGACTGTTCAGAACTCTATCCCTCTGACACAGCAAATAATTAATTACCACCAATGGAAGACTAACTCCAGTCCTGCCTGCTTTGTCTTTGAACCAGCACAAATCCCCAAAACTGATCTGAATCAGTGCAGAAAAGATAGAAATTGGAAATTCTAGAAACAGGCATGGCAAATGCGCTGCCTGCACTTGGGAGGGGTGAGAGCCCATCCTCTGAACTAGAGGGAGCCTTTGTCAGATCAGAACTGGCGTTTAAATCCATTGACTCATTATTAGCGATCACCTGCAATTTTCTCCCAAGAGCGTTTATTTTCGTAAAATAAAATGAAATTATCTAAATTTCCTTCTGTAGTGAAACCACAGCTTTATCTCTTGGGAACAATTCTCTGTCCCTAACAGCTTTCTAGTAGGTGTTTTGTTCTTAGATGTCCCAAATCGTGTTAAGAGTTAACACAACTGAAGACCAGGTTTTGCAATGTGTGGGGCTATTTCTTGCTTCGCAGTTTGAATTCTTGTAAGGAAACGAGAACGGCTGTTTGAGACCTGCCTTTATAAAGAGCAGGCCATGCATCACGTCTGCTCAATTGGTTAAAAAGTGTAACTTAGTAATCAAACTTATCTCAATTTGTTTCCTCCCCGTAAAGATCCGTGAGGCATTTCTAAGTGGAACTTGTTTTGTGTGCAGTAAGCAACCAAATACACCAAGCTCCTGTTGCAGGAAAGAAAAGTGTTGTTACTGGGAGATGACAGCCCATGAATTCCCGGGGAGGGGGCGGGGAGGAGTGAGTGTGTGATGGCCTTGGAGGAGTTTCTGAAACTGCTGTTACATGAGAGATCGCAGGTGCGATGTGTCTTGCCAAGGAAGCACGACGGAAATATTGAGTGAAGGGAAAATAGTTCTTATTTCCTTGCCTTTTCCCCCCCGGCCCGCGAATCGCTCCCTTCCCTCGGCCCGCGCAGGGATGGGTGCCCGCTGGACTCTGGGCTCCCCGACGGCAGCACTGCAGCGGGGCACGGGAGGGGCTAAGCTCAGCCCCTCAGAGGGGATCGATCCGGCCGTCCAGTCTTTCCGCGGGCTCCTCAGAAAGGCCGTTCCGGGCACAGGGTGCGGGGCAGCGGCGGGGGTCCCTCCTCGGGGGGGCACCGGAGCCGTGGCGAGGGGCGGGCGAAGGGCTGCGGGGCTGCGCACAGGGCCGTGGGGGCACACAGAGGCGACCCCGAGGGGAAGGGGGNGTGCTGTCGCGGGTCCCCGCCGGGAGCATGGCCCTCGCCGCGCCGCAGCTGCCCCTGCTGCTGCTGCTGC